>QXTE01000209.1:1099962-1122067 GCA_003942145.1 Platysternon megacephalum | reverse complement strand
GGAGGGTACTTCAGTCAGGGTGAGAAAAAGATCCTGGCTGTTGGGGAGAACGGAGTGCTGTGTGCTCTCCGCAAGCTCGTCCTCATCCTCCTCCTCCTCTTCCCCGTCCGCAGAATCCTCAGGCATGGCTGAGAGTAACCCCTCATCGGAATCCACGGTCAGGGGTGGGGTAGTGGTGGCGGCCCCCCCTAGAATTGCATGCAGCTCAGCGTAGAAGCGGCATGTCTGCGGCTCTGCCCCGGACCGTCCGTTTGCTTCTTTGGTTTTCTGGTAGGCTTGTCTGAGCTCCTTAACTTTCACACGGCACTGATATGAGTCCCTATTGTGGCCTCTCTCCATCATGCCCTTGGAGATTTTTTCAAATGTTTTGGCATTTCGTCTTTTGGACCGTAGTTCTGCTAGCACGGAATCCTCTCCCCATATAGCGATCAGATCCAGTACCTCCCGTGCGGTCCATGCTGGTGCTCTTTTTCGGTTCTCGGACTGCATGGTTACCTGTGCTGATGAGCTCTGTGTGGTCACCTGTGCTCTCCACGCTGGGCAAACAGGAAATGAAATTCAAAAGTTTGCGGGGCTTTTCCTGTCTACCTGGCCAGTGCATCCGAGTTTAGATTGCTGTCCAGAGCGGTCACAATGGTGCACTGTGGGATAGCTCCCGGAGGCCAATACCGTCGAATTTCGTCCACACTAACCCTAATTCGAACCGGCAATGTCGATTTCAGCGCTACTCCCCTCGTCGGAGAGGAGTACAGAAATCGATTTTAAGAGCCCTTTATATCGAAGTAAATGGCTTCGTTGTGTGGACGGGTGCAGGGTTAATTCGATTTAACGCTGCTAAATTTGAACTAAAATCATAGTGTAGACCAGGCCTTTGTTTTACACAGTGCAAGAAGAGTGCAGAGACAACTGCTGCTTACCTACCCCTGTTGTGCCACATCGGTGGATGAGCTTGTACTTTGCTGCCTGTCATGTAAATAACGTGTAGCCTGTGCTAATGCATCTCCTTGATCAGGGGTTCTCCACCTTTTTCTTTCTGAAGATCCCCTAAACATGCTATAAAAACTGCAGGGTCTCGGCAGAGGGGACTCGGGGCTCTGGGCCAGGAGGGGGCCTCAGGCATAGGCGTAGTTTAACTTCTATATTTGGGGGGGGGCAGAGGCTGATGGGGCTCAGGCCATCTCCGCATGGCAGGGTCCAGGGAAAGAGCGCAACCTCCACTCCCTAACTCACCTGTCTGGGTCGTGGTGGAGCAATGAAAAATTATAACTCAAGGGGCAGGGCTCAGCTCAAAAAGTTTGAAAATGGCTCAGGATGCATGCGGGGGCAACTAGGGGCTGTGTGCAGTGAGACGTGTAGCTCAGGATGCAGGGAAAGGGGTATATAGGGGCTATATGCGGGCAAAGGGGTAGCTCAGGGTGCAGGGAGGTATTAGCTAGGGGCTGTGTGCGGGCAGAGGGTAGCTCAGGGTGCAGGCAAGGAGTAGCTAGGGGCTGTGTGCAGGTAGGGGGTAGCTCAGGGGGCAGGGACGGGGTGGCTAGGGGCTGTGTGTGGGCAGAGGGGTAGCTCAGGGTGCAGGGAGGTATTAGCTAGGGGCTCTGTGCGGGCAGAGGGGTAGCTCAGGGTGCAAGGAGGTATTAGCTAGGGGCTGTGTGCAGGCAGGGGGTAACTCAGGGTGCAGGGAGGTATTAGCTAGGGGCTGTGTGCAGGCAGGGGGTAACTCAGGGTGCAGGCAAGGAGTAGCTAGGGGCTGTGTGCAGGTAGGGGGGTAGCTCGGGGCAGGGAGGGGGTAGCTAGGGGCTGTGTGCAGGTAGGGGGGTAGCTCGGGGCAGGGAGGGGGTAGCTAGGGGCTGTGTGCGGGCAGAGGGTAGCTCAGGGTGCAGGGAGGGGATAGCTAGGGGCTGTGTGCGGGCTGGGGGGTAGCTCAGGGTGCAGCGAGGGGTAGCTGGGGCTGTGTGTGGGCAGGGGGTAGCTCAGGGTGCAGCGAGGGGTAGCTAGGAGCTGTGTGCAGGCAGGGGGGTAGCTCAGGATGCAGCGAGGGGTAGCTAGGGGCTGTGTGCGGGCAGGGGGTAGCTCAGGGTGCAGGGAGGGGATAACTAGGGGCTGTGTGCAGGCAGGGGATAGCTACGGACTGTGTGTGGGCAGAGGGGTAGCTCAGGGTGTGGGGAGGGGAAGCTAGGGGCTGTGTGCGGGCAGAGGGGTAGCTCAGGGCGCAGGGAGAGGGGTAGCTTGGGAGGGACCCCCCCTGTGATCACTGCTCCCCAAGGGCTCTGCAGCCCCTGAGCCGGGTCGCCCTGCCTGGGCGGCTCTTACTGGCTGCAAGACCAGTCAAAGGGGTCTGGGAGCTGAGGAGCAGCTGCAATCCCAGGCAGCAGCAGGAGACGGGAGCACCACTGCCGCCTGCTGCATGGCACCAGCCAGAGCAGCAGCTACCCCACAGTGCCCGGCTTTGACTTCCCACCTCCACGGGTGCTGGAACTAGGTGTTGAAGTGGATTCCATTATATACATGGTTTACAATTTGGTTCAATGGCTCTCAGCACCCCCACTATAGAAATTGTTCCAGCCCCCCTGCCCGCCTCCGACCTAGTCAGAGGGCAGGGCCTCAGAGGCTGGGGGAGAGGAGGAGGTAGGAGGGTGTGGAGCTGACCCCAGGACTGCTCAGCTCTGGGTAAGGCACTGCAGTTTGGAGGCTCAACACCACCCCTACTCCACCCATGGGCTCAGAGCTTCTGCCCTGCTGAGAGTCCCAGCTTTAGCCCGGCATGGGCTCAAGTTTCAGTCCCTCAGCTTCCAGCTTCAGCCCTGCAGGGGGCACAGGGGGCACCACAGAGCCCCAGTTGAGAACCACTGTCTTAGATCATGCTGAGTTGGTTCTAAAGCAGAAACTCTGAAGAGACTGGCAAATAACCGAAATGACCGCCAGATTCTGCTCACCAAGGTAATTTCATTATGGAAAACTTAGAATCACTCTGTAACACACTGAAAATACTGGAGTTTTGTTGTTGTTTGCCAGTACAGATATTTACTGGATCCTGACAACCAAAATCTCAACTGAATTTAGCACAAAAGCTGCAGGAGAAACATACAGTGAGAAAACTCAGCTGGCAGGAAAGCAGGCGAGTAGACAGGCAAACATTTGAATGGAATCATCACATTCTGGTGGAATGTTCTGATTCCACTGAATCAGCATTTTCTGACAAAACTGTTTAGTCAGATAATTTCAGAGCAGCTCCAGTCATGACAGAAGCACAGCATATTGAAACAGTTACTATTGTATAGGTTGTAATTTCTTAATTGTGTGTGTGTGTGTGATGTCATCTTTCAGGATATCACCATTTAAAACTCCATCAAATTGATCATTTGGCAGAACTGAGAATACTGCTGGTGCTACACGGGAAGGTGTTAAGGACTGTCATCACCTTTGGTTTGTGAGAAATTTCAGTAAAATTTGCTTTCAATCAGAATTGGAACAAAAGCAAATTGCAAAATACCTAACTTTCTTGTGAAACCCCAAAGTTTCAGCCAGCTCTAGTTGTGAGCATGACCCTGGCAGGAAGCAAGAGGCAGGGCTTTCTTTTGGATGCAGTACTTGTTGGAGAGACAAGCCATGTCTACACTAAAGAGCTTACAACAGCACAGCTGTACCAGGAGAGATCTGTCCTGTCAACATAATTAAACCACCTCCATCAAACGGCAGTAGCTAGGGCGGCGAAAGAAGCACTCCCGCCACCATAGCACTGTCCATACCAGTGTTTCTGTCGGTGTAACACATGTTGCTCAGGGGTGTTTTTTTTTTCACACCCCTGAGCTACATAAGTTATACTGACAAAAGTGCTAGTGTAGACATGGCATTTGATTTCTGAATAAGGAAACTGCCTGCTGTTGTTTGTTTCTGCTGTGTTCATGGAGACAGGCCTGTGTGGCCATTCTTTGTAAATGAACGGGATTGCACCAAGGAAATTATGACTCAAATAATCAATCAGTTTCTTCACCTAAAGTCTCTTTAGACAGTCTTTTCAATACCCTCAGCCAAGGCCATGGGGCACGTTGAAGACAGGGACTGAGACCTTGAACTTGTTTAAATTCTATAGCAGTGGTTCTCAAACTTGGGATCGGGATCCCTCAGGCGGTCGTCAGGTTATTACATAGGCGGTCGCGAGCTGTCAGCCTCCACCCCAAACCCCGCTTTGCCTCCAGCATTTATAATGGTGTTAAATATATAAACAAGTGTTTTTAATTTATAAGGGGGGTTGCACTCAGAGGCTTGCTATGTGAAAGGGGTCACCAGTACAATAGTTTGAGAACCTATAGTTGTTCTATAGGGAGCTAGTGTAGGGAGTGCAGGACAGGGTTTGATGTGTTTATGGTAGCCTGTTTCTGAGGCGACAAACTGAAGCATTTTGTACTAGTTGGAGTTTCCTAGGTGCTGAAGGCTTCAGGCCCAGTATATTGCCTGGTTGTTGCTTTGTAACATGCAGGAAAATAACCTGCTAGCAAAGAGATGTGGAGTTTCCCCATTCACCAGTGCTTAGTGCGGGAATCAGGACTCCTGGGTTCTGTGCTGACGGAATTATTTATACCAAATCAGGAGGGGATTGCACTATTTGGCAGTGCTGCAGCTTCGCTGCTTATTTTTATTTAATCAAACCCCAGCCACAGGGCTGTGTGCAGTAATGTATCCAAGAGTGGTTTGTTCTGGTGTTTTAACCACCTATCCAGGTTGTGCAGCACACTCTGAAGATGGGGAGCACTGAACATGTTCAGGATTGTCCCTTCAGCCTGTTCCCAGATGGAGCCAGGGGAGTACATAGGTCCCAGCTCCCATGCTGGTCATACAGGCAGTGGGGCTAGGATCCTGGGCACAGGGAAATCTGACCAGCATATGGGAGCCGCCAGGCTGTGCCAGTTCTCACACCCCCTCTGGCCTGCCCTCTGATCACCTCAAATACCACTAGGCTTCTTCTCCCACACCCAGCTTCACCTCTGTCTGTTCTTCTATTGCCGTATGCATCTGTCTGTCTGTCCCCATAAACACCTGGCTATATATTTGTCTATCCCCATACACACCTCTCTCTCTCTCCATAGAGTCCGACAGATGAATTGACCTCAGTTTAGTGACTGACACTGGAATGTGTGTGGTCTTAGCTGGGGAATTTGAAAACATTTCCCACATAAGCCACTGGGGATTTATGTAAACACAATGAAGCAGTCACATGGGCACAGTGGAGGATCAGGAAAGGCAAAGGGACCCTTCACCATGCTAAACCAAGAAGTGTACAGGTCTGTCGCATCTTAGGCGCATTTAACATGTGCAATTTCAGCTTTACGCGGTCGGCAAAAACAAGAAAAAAACAACAAAAAAGAAAAATTACAATTTAAATACTGTTTCTGCAGTGCGGGCGATTCTGCCCGCCATTACACTCAATGTAATTTTGACTATACGCGGTTTTCGCTTTACGCGCTGACCGCGGAACGTAACCCCAGCGTAAGATGAGACAGACCTGTATTTTACAGTTCCTTGTGTGCAAAGGGTCACTTTTTTGCCCCCTGCTGTGGGGATGAGCCTGCCCTCCCTGAGATGGCCAGGATGACTCCATCTTCCCCCAGGGTCTCATTGTGGATAGTAGCTGCTTCAGAGTTTATGTGACAAGGGGGCCACAATAGATAGAAACAGGCTCCAAGGAGATGGATGAACAGCAATGAGAACAGAATCCAGGATCCCTGACTTCCAGCCCTTTCCACAGTCAGGAATAGAACCCAGGCATCCTGACTCCCAGCCCCTCCCAGAGTTGGGAATGGAATCCAGGAGCCCTGACACTCAGCCCTTTCCCCACCCCCACTCTTGTCACTAGAATCCCCACTCCCATCCCAGAGCGAGGGATAGAACCCAGGAGTCCTGACTCTCTCAGGCGCCCCCCCCCCAATCCTATTGTCTTTTCTAAATAAAATTTGTGACCCTTTTGTCATTAGACCGTCAGACAGCTTTATTCAGGAAAACCTGCTCCCAGTGCCTTAAGGTGCAATCCCACTAGGGGGGACAACACTCCCCCACAGTTAATGACCCACTTTGGAGCTAGTTAAGAAGAAGTAGGTGCTCACAGAGGATTTAAATGAGGTGCTAAATCTGCAGGAGACTGATGTGACTGCAGTACGCCCCATCTAGCAGGTCCAGGACATCCCAAGGTGCTCCTTCATCTACTTCCCACATTGCATCCTTCCACCCACTGTGAGAGGTCATGGCCCTCACAGTGTTTCCTCCAGGCCAGCCTGAGTAGGGTAAACAGAGAGAGCAAGGTCAGCGAGATCAACTGGCATTGAGAGCAGTGCTGCCGCATGGGGATGGGTCATCCAGTGCTGAGATGCAGCCACCTCTGGGCGGGGCAGCTGGGTAACAGCTACAGAAACACTATGCAGGGCTCACTCACCAAGCGCTGAGATGCAGCTGCCTTTTGGGTGGGGCAGTCAGGTTACAACCACACAGTGAAAATGTAGGGGGATAGCTCACATGGTGCCGCTGGGGTGGAGCATTTGGGTAACATCAGCACTGCACAAGGATTACTTGTCCAGCGCTGAGATGCAGCTGCCTATGGGTAGGGCAGCATGGTAACAGCCTTGTTGCTCTGTGGAGTTTTGTCTTTTGTTGGGTTGTATAAAGAGTACTGAGCTACATTGTATGTTTTCTTTACACTGCATTGTTTTGTGGGGTTGTCTGGTGTACTGCATTGTGTAGCGCCTTGTTGCACTAAATTCTGCTGTATAGCATTGTGTTTCATTGCATTTATTATGTTGCAATATGTAGTTCCATGTTGTAGCAGTACATTGTGTAAAGCTGTATAAATTTGTGTAGTGCTGTGCAGCTCTGTGTTGTGCATGCTGTAGAACTGGGTTGGCAGTATAGTGCCACCTTACACTGTGCTGCATATTTTGCCCTACACTGGCACTCCACCCACACCCTTCCACCAGCTCCCCCTTACCAGGCCCCCATGCCCCTTGGCTGTTGCACAATCTGCATGGCACACACGATGTCATCGTTGATGTTACTGGTCAGCAAATCTGGGGGGGGGAGAAGAGAGTGAGGATAGGGCATATCCCTTGGTAGCTCAACACCGTAGCCTGGGAGCCCTCCTAGCAGGAGATACCATCATTCAGCCAACCAATCCAGACCCCATTGTGCTGCCCTCTGCTGTCCACTGAAGGCAAGGGTGGCCTTCCATTCCAAAACGTCTTGGGCCTGACGCTGGTTCCCCTGACTACCAGGAGGGATCGCCCCATACAGGGCCCCACCCTGCTCCCTGCCGCACAGGTCTCTAGCATTGTGCCATGGCCCAGGGGTCAGCACTGGGGCCGGAGAGGGTTTCTCACCACTGCAGTGCATGTGACAGAGGTTCCGGGTGGAGCTCCTGTAGTCGTTGCACCACTGGCGGCTGTTGATCTGGAAGATGCCATTGTCAGTGCTGCCATCAGCTTCATGGTCCACCGTGTCCGTGTTGAACCGGCTTTCGTGGAACGCCATGCACAGCCCTGGTGCAGGATTTAGTAATGCACAGAGCCCCGCGGGGAGGGTGGTGGTAGGGATACGCACAGAGCCCCACAGGGAGGGCGGGAGGAGGGATATACACAGAGCCCCACGGGGAGGAATATGCACAGAGCCCCACGGGGAGGTGGGGCAGGAGGAGGGATACGCACAGAGCCCACAGGGAGGGCGGGAGGAGGGATATACAGAGAGCCCCATGGGGAGGGATACGCACACAGCTCCATGGGGGGGGGGAGGAATCTGCACAGAGCCCCATGGAGGGGTGGGGCTAGGGATACTCACAGAGCCCCATGGAGGGGTGGGGCTGGGGGAGGGATACGCACAGATCCCCACAGGGGGAGGGATACGCACAGAGCCCCACGGGGGATGGGGCGGGGGGGAGTAGGGTGACCAGATATCCCGATTTTATAGGGACAGTCCCGATATTTGGGGCTTTGTCTTATTACCTCCCACCCCATCCCGATTTTTCACACTTGCTGTCTGATCACTCTAGGGGGCGGGATACGCACAGAGCCCCATGGGGAGGGATATGCACAGAGCCCCACGGGTGTGTGGCTGGGGGATGGATACACACACAGTCCCACGAGGAGGGTGGGGGGAGGGATATGTACAGAGCCCCATGGGGAGGTTGTGGGGGAGGGGATATGCACAGAGCCCCATGGGTGGGGCTGGGAGGATACACACAGAGCCCCAAGGGGAGGCAGAAGGGAATATATGTACAGACCCATGAGGAGGCCAGGGGATCACTCACAATCAGCCAGGCTGTAGCCTCGGAACCCATCCATCCCTGCTTGGTGCAGCACCTGGGCCAGCTCGCAGCGCCGGAAGATCTTCCCCATGTTCCCCACAAGGACACAGGCCAAGATGGACAGCAGCACGAGAGCTGCCATTCCTGCCGTGTGGCCAGAACTGGAGGCTGCACTCTAGGGGATGTCTGACCACAGCTGGGTCCCCAGGCCCGGCACAAGCTGCTTACACAAGGTGCACTGTGAAGGAGGCGGCGAGCAGTTGAGTTAGTGCCTGTTGTGGGACCTTACCCTCAGCGAGGCAACCACAGTAATGAGAGCATGGAGTCTGTCTACCCGCTCTGCTGGGCAGCCCTCAGACTAAGGGCCATGGCTAGGCCAGCCAAGAGGGCTCAGGGGACTGGCAGCGCGGAAGCTGATGGCCCCGGGGATCATGGAGTGTTGTCAGGGCTGCAGGGGTGCTGATGGCTGTCCTGCCCCCTTTGTGGGCCTAGTTAGAATAGGAACAGGGCCGGTGCTTCCATTAGGCGACCTAGGCGGTCGCCTAGGGCGCTGCTATTTTGGGGGCGCATGCGCCCCCGCCGCCCATAGAAATTTGGGGGCGGGACCTTCCGCCGACGCTGTTGGGGGCGGGATTTCGGGGGCGGGACCTTCCGCCGCCTAGGGCGCCGGCAGAGCTGGCGCCGCTACTGAATAGGAACTGTGGGATTTGGCCCCTGCCTGTATTCTTGGATCCCGTTCCAGATAGCTGCTCACCGGGCCTGTGGAGTGGAGAGTAGCAGAAAGTCCCTGAGTGCCAAAGTCAGGACTGGTGTTCCAGAACTCCATGGGAGCTTGTGATGTCATGGCTTCACTGCTTCTAGAACCTTCCCTGTCTGAGGCATGGGTCTGTTGTCACCCTTACTGTGAGCTCCAAGATAAAAGTTTGGTCTAACCCCAGTTTTGGGGGTGGAGTGGGGGAGTGTAGGTCTACTGTGTTAAAGCCGATCAAGAATAGATACACCAAAAGTTCTAGGTTAGAGTCTATCTTTCTCCTTGTGGTGACAGACAATTCATATCACTTCTAGGGTGCAACAAACAGAAAGAAAAACAACAGAAAAGGTCCTGGGAATTACAGTGGATGAGAAGCTGGATATGAGTCAACAGTGTGCCCTTGTTGCCAAGAAGGCTAACGGCATATTGGGCTGCATTAGTAGGAGCGTTACTAGCAGATTGAGGGAAGTAGCTGCGTAGGACACCAGGAAATTTGGGGCACCAAATTTCCTGGTGCCCTGCGCAGCTGCATGCTGCTCCAGCCCCAGCCCCACCTCTTCCCCATGGCCCCTTCCCCTGCTCTGCCCCAACCCCGCCTCTTCCCGCCCCTGCTCCGCTCCAGCCCCACCCCCACTCCCCAGAGGACTGCAGCAGGGCCAGGCCTGTACTCACCAGCAGCAGGAACTGCAGTGACCCGGCCCCACCCATGCCACCGGTGAGTGCTGGGGGGCAGTTCCCCCCACCCCCCCTCCCCACAGAGGCCTGGGGCCTCACACACACACCCCATGGGGGGGCTGCGTAGGGCCCCAGAAAAGCTAGGGATGGCCCTGGTCACATCTGGAGTATTGTGTCCAGTTTTGGTCCCCTCACTACAGAAGGGATGTGGACAAATTGGAGAGAGTCCAGCTGAGGGCAACGGAAATTATTAGGGGGCTGGGGCACATGACTTATGAGGAGAGGCAGAGGGAACTGGGCTTATTTAGCTTGCAGAAAAGAAGAGTGAGGTGGGATTTGATAGCAGCCTTCAGCTACCTGAACGGGGGTTACATAGAGGATGGAGCTTGGCTGTTCTCAGTGGTGGCAGATGACAGAACAAGAAGCAATGGTCTCAAGTTGAAGTCGGGGAGGTCTAGGCTGGATATTAGGAAAAGCTTGGAATGCTTAACTTTGTGGTTCACACAGCAAGCTTATACCCTTCTCTGAGAATGTATTCATCTTTTGTATGGCAAGAAAGGTGATTAGAGCTATTCAAATAACCTACTCCAGATTAGTGAGCCAGTGAGCAGCTTCGGAAGTGACTTGATGCAAATCTGATATGCCAGTAGCAAACAATCAAAGTGAGCACTGACAGTGATTGTGACTTTGATTGTTTGCTACTGGCATATCAGATTTGCATCAAGCCACTTCCGAAGCTGCCCACTAGCGCACTAATTTTCTGACTGGTGTCCACAGTCACATTGTGTGTTGACGCTCATCTTCCAAAGGTGCATGAGATGACAGCATCTGCCATGCAATGTTCTAAAATGGTTCACTGGCTTCACCTTGTACATCAGTCATGATTTTAAAGATATTTCAGTTCTGGAGTAATCCAAGACCATCGTGTCTCTATTGCTGCAATAAGAGTCGGACAACTGACCATAACAAACCTCCAAATAATGAATGGCCAAAGCTCTCACTTCTGTCTTTTTCCCACCCTGCTGCATACCCTGGTGACCTTAATAGCCACCACTGACAATGGGGCTATAGTAGAAATAATGCAGCTGGTGAGCAACTCATAGATTGGGCTTTGCTTGCAGAAGTCCATCATCTTTTCAACCCAAACCAACTTCCATCACTCAGAGGAAACACTGAACAAATCCGGACCTTTCTGATGAACGACAATAGCGGTGTTCCTCTGCAAACTTTTGTCATGGATCCACACGATCAGTGCTGTGGCCCAACTTTGGAACAGTCTCTAGGAGGAACCCATTCAGTGTGCCAAACCCCCAAAGGGTCTCACACTTCCCCCAGGGGAAACCACGCAGCTTCACCGCCTTCTTAGACCAGACCTCTGGGTCTGCAGCACTTGTGCTTCACCCCGTGAGCCCTGTTCAGCAAGTCCAACTGCGACAGACCCCTGATGAAGACTTACACATTTCAAGGACTAAGGCACTTTGACAAGCATTTGCAGTGACACTCACACAGCCTTGTCAAAAGAGTCAGGTTTATTAGTCATCTGGAATACAGCACAGGCAATCCTTAGGTTAGCACATAGGAATGAAGGTTAAAGCATAGTCTACTCTGGTTAGTGCAAAGCCCAGCCAAGCTGTAGTGAACCCCGGGCTTGGCTACACTGGCAAGTTACAGCGCACTAAAGCCGCGCACAGCGCTGTAACTCACTACTCGTCCACACTGGCAAGGCACGTACAGCGCTGTATCTCCGGAGATACAGCGCTGCTTGTACTCCTCCTCTGCCAGAGGAATAAGGAGAATTGCGCTGCTGCTGCAGCGCTGCGGCGCCAGTGTAGCCGCCCAATGCGCACTGATTGGCCTCCAGAACTATTCGGCAGTATCCCACAATGCCTGTTCTAGCCACTCTGGTCATCAGTTCGAACTCTACTGCCCTGGCCTCAGGTGACCAACCGTCAGACCCACCCTTTAAATTCCCCGGGAATTTTAAAAATCCCCTTCCTGTTTGCTCAGCCAGCCAGGTGTGGAGTGCTATCAGCGAATCTTTCCAGGTGACCATGCCTCCACGCGCCAGGCGAGCCCCAGCATGGAGCAATGGCGAGTTGCTGGACCTCATCAGTGTTTGGGGGGAGGAAGCTGTCCAGTCCCAGCTGCGCTCCAGCCGTAGGAATTACGATACCTACGGGCAGATATCAAGGGCCATGATTGAAAGGGGCCATGACCGGGACGCTCTGCAGTGCAGGATTAAGGTGAAGGAGCTGCGGAATGCCTACCGCAAAGCCCGCGAGGCAAACAGCCGCTCGGGTGCTCCCCCCACGACCTGCAGATTCTATAAAGAGCTGGATGAGATACTTGGGGGTGACCCCTCCTCCATGCCGAGCACCACCATGGACACTTCAGAGCGGGTGGTGGAGGAGGAGGAGGACGAGGAGGAAACCGGGAGTCAGGGTGCTGGGGCGGTTGGAGACACCCCGGACTACCTGGGTCCATGCAGCCAGGAGCTCTTCTCGAGCCCGGAGGAAGCTAGCCAGTCACAGCAGCCGGCACTTGGTGGAGGACAAACTGGTGGAGGACAAACTGAAGAGCGTGTTCCCGGTAAGCGCTTTATTTCTTTTGGGAAGGAAGTTTTTCGGGAGAGGAGGGTTAGGGCTGCATGCATGCCTAGATGTGGAATAGCGCATTGATGTGGTCTATCACTTCGCGGTAATCGGCCGCGGTAATCTCTTCGAAAGTCTCATCCAGAATGTGGGCAATGCGCTTGCGCAGGTTTCTTGGGAGAGCCGCCGTGGTCCTTGTCCCAGTGAGGCTAACGTGTCCGCGCCACTGTGCCACGAGGGGTGGGGGGACCATTGCTGCACACAGTGAAGCTGCATATGGGCCAGGGCGGAAGCCGCATTGCAATAGAAGACCCTCCCTTGCTTCCCAGGTCACCCTCAGCAGTGAGATATCTTCCAGGACGAACTCCTGTGGAAAATTTTGGGACAGTGTTCAGTGTAGGTGCCCCCTGCAGCTGTTGGCTCTCCCCAAGGCACAGAAACCCAGAAGACAGTACAGCCCAGAAACAATCAGTCCCCCTTACTCACCATTTTGGGGCTCCCGTGGGTTATGTCCGCTCTCTTTGGGACAGGAAAATTATGCTATTGTGTACACTGTGTGTGCCCTCCTCAAGTGCGGGGGAATGATTACTCTGTCTGGTTTAAACAATGCTGCCTCTGTTAAGTGTTGCATTTTGCCTTTGCAGATGCAACCTTGAGACCTCAGCCGTCCGTGTTTACACCTGCTCAAAGACTGCAAAGACTCCGGAGGAGACCGCGGAAAAGCAAGGAAGACATGCTGCACCAAGTCATGCAGCAGTCTGTTAAAGAAAATCAAAAAGCCCAGGAGTGGAGGGAGAGAGCGCAGGAGTGGAGGGAGACAGAAAGCAGGATCCGCCAGGAAAACTCATCGCACCGGCGGCAGGCCACACAGCACCGGCAGCAAAGCACGGATAGGCTGATAACCATCATGGAGCGCCAAGCAGACTCTATCCAGGAGCTCGTAGCCATGCAGGCGGAGCACTACCGCGCCCGCCCCCCCATGCAGCCCTTGCCCCAAAACTCGTTACCTTGTGCCCCCATGTCCCCTCCAACCCACTTTCCCCAACGTGCGGGTTCTTACCGCCAACTGCTGCCTCCAACACCGGTATCTTCACCACCCAGCTCTGAAAACTACGAGCCTTACCCCCTGCACTCAACCCCCATCACCATGCAGTATAGACATCATGAAGTGCAGCACTCAATGCAAAGCAGTGGAGACAGGACATACGCAGATCTCTGATTGTACCATTCCCCATCCCAACCCCACCCCACCCCATTGCCCTTTCTTGATTCCCAAACAGTTGTTTCTTTCAATAAATTTATTTTCTTTTCAATAAATGGATATTTTGGTTTTGAAAACATTCTTTATTATTGCATAAAGTAAAAGATCCATTAGGCCAGGAACCAGGCACTGCAAATCAGTGAAGCAAACACAGATTCCTACCAACATTGTAACCACAGGGCACCAGACATTACTGCTGGCTTTCAGCCTCAAATTGCTCCCTCAAGGCATCCCTAATCCTAGCAGCCCCGTGCTGGTCCCGTCTAGTAGCCCTGCTCTCTGGCTGTGCAAATTCAGCCTCCAGGTGTTGAACATCGGAGGTCCATGCCTGCCTGAATATTTCACCCCTCCCTTCACAAATATTATGGAGGGTACAGCACGCGGATATAACCGCGGGGATGCTGTTTTCTGCCAAGTCCAGCTTCCCATACAGAGATCGCCAGCGGCCCTTTAAACGGCCAAAAGCACACTCCACAGTCATTCGGCACCGGCTCAGCCTGTAGTTGAACCGTTCCTTGCTACTGTCAAGGCACCCTGTGTAGGGTTTCATGAGCCACGGCATTAGCGGGTAAGCGGGGTCTCCAAGGATCACAATGGGCATTTCGACTTCCCCTACTGTGATCTTCCTATCGGGGAAAAAAGTCCCGGCCTCCAGCTTCCTGAACACGCCAGTGTTCCGAAAGATGCGTGCATCATGCACCTTTCCGGGCCACCCTGTATTAATGTCAATGAAACGCCCACGGTGATCCACTACCGCCTGGAGTACCATAGAGAAATACCCCTTCCGATTAACGTACTCGGAGGCTAGGTGCTCCGGGGCCAGAATAGGAATATGCGTCCCATCTATTGCCCCTCCACAGTTAGGGAAACCCATTTGTGCAAAGCCATCCACAATGTCCTGCACGTTACCCGGAATCACGGTTCTTCTGAGCAGGATTTTATTAATGGCCCTGCAAACTTGCATCAGCACGATTCCAACGGTCGACTTCCCCACTCCAAACTGGTTCGCGACCGATCGGTAGCTGTCTGGAGTTGCCAGCTTCCAGATTGCAATAGCCACCCGCTTCTCCACCGGCATGGCGGCTCTCAATCTCGTGTCCTTGCGCCGCAGGGTGGGGGCGAGCTCCTCACACAGTCCCATGAAAGTGGCTTTTCTCATCCGAAAGTTCTGCAGCCACTGCTCGTCATCCCAGACTTGCAGGACGATGTGATCCCACCACTCAGTGCTTGTTTCCCGAGCCCAGAAGCGGCGTTCCACGGTGCTGAGCATGTCCGTGAATGAGACAAGCAATTTCGTGTCGTACGCGTTACGTGACTCGCTATCATCGTCGGAATCCTCGTCGGACTCCTCACTGTCACTTCGGATCTTAAGGAACAGCTCGACTGCTAAACGTGACGTGAAGGCGAGACTCGTCAGCATACTCCTCAGCAGTTCGGGCTCCATTTCCCGCAGACCGAAACGGAGCACACAGATCGCGCTGCACAAAAGCCGTTAAAAGATGGCGCCAATGTGGACGGAAACAGGGATTGCTGGGATGTGAAGCGATGCATCACGGGGCGTTGGGACAGGACCCAGAATGCCCCGCGCCCACCGCCCCCTTCCCACAAGCCAACGCGCCAAACTGGCGCGAAAATGGGAAGAGGTGCTCTGTGGGATAGCTGTCCATAGTGCGCTGCTCCCAATGCCGCTGCAAGTGCCGCCAATGTGGCCACGACAGTGCGCTGTCAGCTGTCAGTGTGGACAGACTGCAGCGCTCTCCCTATTCAGCTGTACGAAGGCAGGTTTAACTCCCAGCGCTGTACATCTGCCAGTGTAGCCAAGCCCCCCATCATTCAAGCTCTGTCTCTCTGTCCATCCGACCTCCTTGGTCCGAATCCCTCCAGCAGCCAACTCTTATCACCTACCTCACACCTCTCCAGTCCTTTGTTCCCAAGATAGGGAGATGAGGCTCAGCCCCGCTGTTGAGAGGTGGGGAAGTCTATCTGTCTCTGGATCATTGATTGCTAGCTATCAGTGTCCAGGCAATTGAATTTGCCATTCTCTTCTCAGATGCTCCACTGATATGGGGATTGAGGTGCAGACAGCTAGGTGACACCCATATCTATGTCCCTTCACCACCCCTGAGAGGAAACATCACTTTTCCCCCACCTAAATAACAATGCCACACACAGGGGAAATTGAGACACACACAGGCATCATAACAATCTTACTAAACATTCCCACTTCATCACAGCTTTACAAACAGCATTTGGAACCTTTCCTTGCAGCCAACACTGTCCCACTATTCTGCACATTGCTTTGATGTTGGGAATTTCCACAAAGCAAACTGGGTTGCATATATCACAGAAGTTGAAGATGGGATACAGCATATCAAACCAATCCCAGAAAATTATGACCACTTTGTTCAATTTCTTATCAAATTTGCCATGAAACCTATTCCTCAGGACTATTGCAAAGTCTATACTCCTTGCTGGCAGCCATAGACAGAAGCACTCTTCAGAGAGTATGAAAAGAGTGGTAATCGGCACACAGCAAAACACTAATAGAGTCATTGAACTCTGCCTGCAGGGATGGTGTGACAGGGTGCTGACCAGGAACTGCTGAGCCAGCCCTCTGTCACTCCAGCTCCAATTAATAGAGGTGAATTGGAGCTGAATAGAGGAATCTGAGCCTGATTGGCAGAGACAGAACAGCTGCCCATCTGGGGCTGTATACAGGCTCAGAGGAAGGGAGAAAGGGCAGAGAAGCCAGAGAGTGGAAGGAGAGGGACAGCACTTCCCTCCTAGCTGCAAGAAAGAGGAACCCCCAGTGATATGTGATGATAGGGGGTGAGTTTGCACTGTGTAAATAAACTGCACTGGTGATTGCTGAGCCAGAAGGTCTCTGAGTGATTTTTGGAGCAGAGCAGAGGCAGGACCAAGGGGCCCTGCTACATCCAGTCTTGACTTCTCTCTTTCTAGCCACAAAATCTGGGCAGTCCTCTGTATGCTTGGAGTTGCTGACTTGGTAAAATATGGTCAACTGAAAGCTATAGCTAATGTTGTCAGCTCACCTTCTCTGTAACTTGTAGACCAAAACTGACAAGCTGGTCAAGAAGGTTCAGAGAGAACTTTTTCTAAAATGTGATTAACTCTGGCACACAATAGAAGGAGAGAGACGTTCTATCTGTATGTAATTATGAGAGACTCTTGCCTAGTGACTAACAATAGCTTGAAGATTCTGTTTAAACTTCCAATTTTCTATTCCCGGGGTAATAAAATCCAACTTCAATTTATCTGGGGTTTCTTAGACAAGGTGTCTCTAACTGGGGTCGTTACTGTGGGCAAACAGAGATGGCATAAACAAAGGCACATTACCCTTTTTTATGTCCTTGCTAGGAGAATAGCATGATTTAAGGGCCAAAAGGCTGTATGGTCATTAACAATATATTCAAGGCTTCTTACATTAGTGTTGACTCCGTTTTTGAATCTTGTTAAGTTTTCGGCCTCAATGACTTCACGTGGCAGTGAGTTCCACAGTTTAATTTCACATTCTATAAAAAAGTATTAGCAATCCTAATTTTTTCAACTTCTTTTCACAGAAGAGTTTTCCTCAGGCCCTAGATCATTCTTGTTGCCCTTCTCTGAGCCCCCTCTGGTTCTGTAATATCCTGTTTGAGAGAGGGTGACCGGTACTCCACACAATGTCCAGATGAGGCCACTTCACTGATAATATTATTTGTCTTATTCATCATCCCATTCCTCATACAGCCTAATATCTTGTTTGCTTTTCTGACTACAACTAGACCTTGGAAAGAAGTTTTCATCAAACATTAATGGTCCCTTTCTTGAGCTGATCCAGTTCATTTAGTACCTGGTATACAAGTAGCTTAAATGTTTCCTTCTAATATGCATTACTTTTCATTTTTAAACTTTGTATTTCATTTGTCATTGTGCTGCCCATTCATAGAGTCTAAGGCTTAGAAGGGCCTATTGTGATCATCCAGTCTAACCTTCTGCATAACACAAGCCATAGAACTTCCCTAAAACAATTCCTAGAGCAGATCTTTTAGAAAATACATCTAGTTAAAAATTGTCAATGATGGAGAATCCACCATGACCCTTGGCAAATTGTTCCAATGGTTAATTACTCTCCCTGTTAAAATTTATGCCTTATTTCCAGCATGAATTTGTCTAGCTTCAACTTTCAGCCATTGACCTTTGTTAGACCTTTCTTGATAGATTGAAGAGCCCATTATTAAATATTTCTTCCCTATGTAGGTACTTTCAGACTATAATCAAGTCACATCTTACCCTTCTCTTTGTCAACTACTCTGACCTTCTGGATAGCACAGGCTAGAGAATGTCACCCATTTTCCCCTGTTCTGAGCTAAATAACTTGTGTTTGGGTGCTCCTCTGGAAGATATGCTTTAGCCAATCTTGATTTGGTTATCCTCTCTAGCCTTCTGAACAGGTTGTAATCAGAGTTTTTAACATGAACAGGGGTTCATCCCCTTTTTTTGTGGACAACGGGGAGAACTCAATTAGTTGTACTGCCCTCAACATGCTCATAACACTTGTAGCTCTCCATTAAGATAAAGACAATAATCAAATTTCATTCTTCAGGGCTTCACCTGGTCACCTGCAGGAGTCAGGAAGAAATATTTCCCCCCAAAGCACAATTGGCCAGATGTATTCTGTTTTTGGAGATGGGAGACCAGATGGTGTGGACCAGTGTTCTGAGGTGGTCCATAGAATCTCTTTTACATGCCTGGCTTGTGAGAACATAAGAACATAAGAATGGCCATACTGGGTCAGACCAAAGGTCCATCCAGCCCAGTATCCTGTCTACCAACAGTGACCAATGCCAGGTGTCCCAGAGGGAGTGAACCTAACAGGTAATGATCAAGTGATCTCTCTCCTGCCATCCATCTCCACCCTCTGACAAACAGAGGCTAGGGACACCATTCCTTACCCATCCTGGCTAATAGCCATTAATGGACTTAACCTCCATGAATGTATCTAGTTCTCTTTTAAACCCTGTTATAGTCCTAGCCTTCACAACCTCCTCAGGCAAGGAGTTCCACAGGTTGACTGTGCGCTGTGTGAAGAAGAACTTCCTTTTATTTGTTTTAAACCTGCTGCCCATTAATTTCATTTGGTGGCCCCTAGTTCTTATATTATGGGAACAAGTAAATAACTTTTCCTTATTCACTTTCTCCACACCACTCATGATTTTATATACCTCTATCATATCCCCCCTTAGTCTCCTCTTTTCCAAGCTGAAGAGTCCTAGCCTCTTTAATCTCTCCTCATATGGGACCCATTCCAACCCCCTAATCATTTTAGTTGCCCTTCTCTGAACATTTCCTAATCAGTATATCTTTTTTGAGATGAGGAGACCACATCTGTACGCAGTATTCAAGATGTGGGCGTACCATGGATTTATATAAGGGCAATAAGATATTCTCCGTCTTATTCTCTATCCCTTTTTTAATGATTCCTAACATCCTGTTTGCTTTTTTGACTGCCGCTGCACACTGCGTGGACGTCTTCAGAGAACTATCCACGATGACTCCAAGATCTCTTTCCTGATTAGTTGTAGCTAAATTAGCCCCCATCATATTGTATGTATAGTTGGGGTTATTTTTTCCAATGTGCATTACTTTACATTTATCCACATTAAATTTCATTTGCCATTTTGTTGCCCAATCACTTAGTTTTGTGAGATCTTTTTGAAGTTCTTCACTGTCTGCTTTGGTCTTAACTATCTTGAGCAGTTTAGTATCATCTGCAAACTTTGCCACCTCACTGTTTACCCCTTTCTCCAGATCATTTATGAATAAGTTGAATAGGATTGGTTCTAGGACTGACCCTTGGGGAACACCACTAGTTACCCCTCTCCATTCTGAAAATTTACCATTTATTCCTACCCTTTGTTCTCTGTCTTTTAACCAGTTCTCAATCCATGAAAGGATCTTCCCTCTTATCCCATGACAACTTAATTTACGTAAGAGCCTTTGGTGAGGGACCTTGTCAAAGGTTTTCTGGAAATCTAAGTAAACTATGTCCACTGGAGCCCCCTTGTCCACATGTTTGTTGACCCTTTCAAAGAACTCTAATAGATTAAGCAACAAAGAGTCCTGTGGCACCTTATAGACTAACAGATGTATTGGAGCATAAGCTTTCGTGGGTGAATACCCACTTCGCATGCGTCTGACGAAAGCTTATGCTCCAATACATCTGTTAGTTTATAAGGTGCCACAGGACTCTTAGTCTGGATCTGTAAAAAGCAACAAACTCGGCTACCCCTCTGATACTCTAATAGATTAGTAAGATATGATTTCCCTTTACAGAAACCATCTTAACTTTTGCCCAACAATTTATGTTCTTCTATGTGTCTGACAATTTTATTCTTTACTATTGTTTCAACTAATTTGCCCGGTACAGTTAGACTTACTGGTCTGTAATTGCCAGGATCACCTCTAGAGCCCTTTTTAAATATTGGCTTTACATTAGCTATCTTCCAGTCATTGGGTACAGAAGCTGATTTAAAGGACAGGTTACAAACCATAGTTAATAGTTCCGCAATTTCACATTTGAGTTCTTTCAGATCTCTTGGGTGAATGTCATCTGGTGACTTGTTACTGTTAAGTTTATCAATTAATTCCAAAACCTCCTCTAGTGACACTTCAATCTGTGACAATTCCTCAGATTTGTCACATACAAAGGACGGCTCAGGTTTGGGAATCTCCCTAACATCCTCAGCCGTGAAGACTGAAGCAAAGAATTCATTTAGTTTCTCCGCAATGACTGTATCGTCTTTAAGTGCTCCTTTTGTATCTCGGTCGTCCAGGGGCCCCACTGGTGGTTTAGCAGGCTTCCTGCTTCTGATGTACTTAAAAAACATTTTGTTATTACCTTTTGAGTTTTTGGCTACCTGTTCTTCAAACTACTTTTTGGCTTTTCTTATTACATTTTTACACTTAATTTGGCCGTGTTTATGCTCCTTTCTATTTACCTCACTAGGATGTGACTTCCACTTTTTAAAAGATGCCTTTTTATCTCTCACTGCTTCTTTTGCATGGTTGTTAAGCCACGGTGGCTTTTTTAGTTCTTTTACTGTTTTTTTTAATTTGGGGTATACATTTAAGTTGGGTCTCTATTATGGTGGCTTTGAAAAGTGTCCATGCAGCTTGCAGGGATTTCACTCTAGGCCCTGTACCTTTCACACTGTACCTTTTAATTTCTGTTTAACTAACCTCCTCATTTTTGCATAGTTCCCCTTTCTGAAATTAAATGCCACAGTGTTGGGCTGCTGCGGTGTTCTTTCCACCACAGGAATGTTAAATGTTATTATATTATGGTCACTATTTCCAAGCGGTCCTCTTATAGTTACTTCTTGGACCATGTGACGGTACCTCCAATAAGGCTTTGTGGGAATCTGACATAACTGGAATATGTTTTGTGCTGCCTGTGCCAGGTACATATCTCTGTAAAGGTTATGGTCTACTATATCTATTCATCCCTTTTGTACACATATATCATTTTGTACTTGAGGTTAAGAATATGAATTGTATACTTGCTTGTTTAAGGTTTGTGAGGCATTTGGTCAGCCTCTTTAGGAAGGAATTCACTAGGTTAAGTACCCTGTCGGGGAACAATGCATCTTGGAATGCTTCAATCCACATAAGAAGTCTTCCTGGAGACATGCAAGATACCATGTGGGTAATGGCTGCTACCTGCAAGTCCTGTGTCATGCATGGGCATGTGACCTGCCCATGTGATTACGAATCTCCCTTCTGTGACTGGATTCTACAGAGGGTGAGGAGGGGGTCTCCACCCACAAGAGACAGTCTATATAAACCCGGGGGAGACCCCTCCATTTTGTCTTCAGCTGGCTAAAGGAGAAGCCTCTCCACCCCCCCAGGATACTTGAAGGAAACTAAAAACTACAGGGGGTGTAAGTAACTGCTGGACCCAGGCTAGAAGAAGATAAGCCTGTAAAAGGGAACATTGTGGAACTGGTGAGGATCTTATCTATATTTAGTGTAATTAGACATAGATTTGCGCATTTTATTTTATTTTGCTGGGTAACTTACTTTATTCTGTCTGTTACTACTTGAAATCACTTAAATCCTACTATCTGTATTTAATAAAATCACTTTCTACTTATTAACTTAGAGTATGTATTAATACTTGGGGGAGCAAACAGCTGTGCATATCTCTCTGTCAGTGTTATAGAGGGCGAACAATTTATGAGTTTACCCTGTATAGGCTTTATACAGGGTAAAATGGATTTATTTGGGTTTAGACCCCATTGGGAATTGGGCATCTGAGTGCTAAGGGCAAGCAGACTTCTGTGAGCTGTTCTCAGGTAAACCTGCAGCTTTGGGACAGGTGGTTCAGACTCTGTGTCTGTGTCTGGAGCAGATGGGTGTGTCTGGCTTCAGCAAGACAGAGTGCTGGAACCACCGGTAGCTGGCAGGGAGAACAGGAACAGAGGTAGCCATTGCACATCAGCTGGCAGCTCCCAAGTGGGTTTCTGTGATCCAACCCGTCACAG
>QXTE01000209.1:1056934-1085918 GCA_003942145.1 Platysternon megacephalum | reverse complement strand
TATATATATATATATATATATATATATATATATATATATATATGAAAGTGTTGGCTCTCTCTGATGCTGTGCTTCAGTTCGCAAGGGCAAAGACGAAAAAAGAGGCCTTTTGAACTAAAGGACGAGTGTTAACATCTAATACTGTCACCTACTGTAACTCTATTTAATACTGGTCCACCCACTGTTGGTGCACAGATCAATTTCTTGATGTTAGTAAATTTCAGTTATTCTTAAAATTAAAGTTTCTATAAGCTTAGCTGAAACAAATTTTTTATTTGCTTATATGTAGCATGAATAAATACACATTTACAGATCCTAGCATACTAATTTATCATCTTATATGACAAGGACTAAATCATGCATGCAAATTGTGCATCAAAGTCATGAAATGGGCACAAAGGCAATAAATAAGGTAGTCAAAAGTTTAACAAACTGGGGGGAGGGGAGGAATTTGGTGTAGGGCTGGCCCTGCTCTTGGGCTCACAAGACCATGGTATCAACTGTAAAATGGTTGTATGTGTTCATGTGGGCTGGAGATTGTATTCTGGCCCCATGGGAGTGTCCTGCAGGAACTAAAACCACTGGGAGGGGGGGAGGGATTAATGGAAACCCCTATGCAGTGAATGAGAAGCTGGATATGAGTCAGCAGTATGCCCTTGTTGCCAAGGATTATTTAGTTGGCTGGGATTATTTAGTTGGGGTTGGCACTGCTTTGAGCAGGGGGTTGGACTAGATGACCTCCTGAGGTCTCTTCCAATCCTAATCTTCTATGATTCACATCCTGCCTTTCCAGGAGAGAAGGCTGCTGTGTCTCTGTGTGTTTGTGTACATACACATGTTCGTATCTGTGCACAAGTGTCCATATGTTTGGCCCTCCAGCTGGCTCACCCAACCTGGCTGTTCTCTGTCACTCAGCCGAAGCAAGAGCTGCCCCGTCAGTTCCCACTGTGCTGTTGCCTTGGTGGTGATGGGGCCGGCAGCATTGGGGATCAAGGTTCCACCCCCCAGCTGGGTGGGAATAGGTCAATCCCCAAACACAGCAGGGGGCCAGGGCCTAAAGGTGCATCTCTGCCATGGGTGAAGGATCCGCATACAAACAGCCCCAGTGCCTTACCCAAGAGATGGACTCATCTCTGCTTCAGGTGAGCAATCCTTGTATAAACAGCCACTGTGCCCCACTGCAGAGGAGGCTGCATCTCAGCACTGGGTGTAAGCAGCCTGGGCCACACACTGAGCCCCAGACAGATCCCTGGCTGACAGCAGAACCCAGAGAGGGGAATGAACCATCAGGAGCTGCACTGGCTGAGGACCCCAGAGACCTAGGGGAATCGTGGACCACTGCAGCAGAAGACAGGGTAGGAAGCAGCCCAGGGGACTTAGACATTGCTCCAGTTGTAGAACCAGGGAACCAGTCAGCATGTTTTGGGGCGATCCCCACTGCCTCAGTGGCAAGCACCCTTGCCACTGCCAGTGCCCTAAAGTCCATACAGAACCTCACCGTCCCATCAGACTTTGGGACTAGGACTATTGGGCTTCATCATTCACGCTGGGACTCTTCCATTATCCTCCAGGGCCAGCATTGCCTCAAGTTCTTTCTGGACCACTTCCCACATTTTCCTGGGAAGTGGGCGATGTTGGTTGCAGACCTTCTGCCTCGGAATGGTGTCTATATGGTGACTGGCAATGTTCATCCACACTGGATGGGAAGATAAAATGAAGGGGAAGTCTTGGACCAATTTTTGTAGCCTTGCTTTTTGTTCCAGGTCTGAGACCTGCCAGGGCCCTGGTTTGGGACTCTGAGGAGCAGGGAGGACTCCAGTCCCACTACCCCAAATGCCACACACCCTTAGGTGGTGTCCTACTTCCCTGATGGGCCAATAAGCCACACAGCCCCATGGAGGTGGGCAGCTTTATTGACTCTGGCCCTTGGGCCACACAGCCCATTAAGGAAGGGCTGCCTATTGACTTAGGCCATCAGGCCACGCTGCCCTGAGAGTGAGGGCAGTCCAAGGGACTCCAACTACTAGACCCCACTAACTCGCTTGGTTGTTAGAGTCACCATTATAGAATCTAGCTGGCAGTAGTATATCCCTTCTGTTTGACCGTTCATGAGCTGACGCCCCTTGACGGGGTATACCTATGCTGCAATACAAGGCCAAATTGTCCTGACTCTATGGTTTTTGTTTCCAACTTATGGTGGCTGAGCATACACGGTTATGCTAAAGTCATACACAAGATGGCTGTGGTCATGTCAAGTCCAGGTCTCTCATAACAAATATTTTCCTTCCCGATTAACTTAGTTCCCTGTAGCACCGGCTGTTCAGATTGTGGGGATAGCAGGTTAGATTCCTGAATCAGGCCCTGCTGAGCCCCAATGCATGCTGGGACAGGACAGTGCAGACTCCCTGAGGGGTAGGTTTCTCTGGGCCCCAGTGCATGCTGGGAGAGGGCAATGGAGAGAGGCCTGCTCGGTAGCTCAGCACTGCTGCCCTACCCTCACCCATCCCTCAGATGGAGGTAAAAATCGTATCTTTCCCACTCAGGATTAACCCTTCTGTCAGGTGGAGTCAGCAGCAACAAGGCCCAGGTTCAATATCTAGGGGTGCCTCTTAATAATACAAAACAGAAATAGCTTGAACCCCCTGTGACGGTACCTCCCATAAGGCTTTATGGAAATATGCTTAGAATGTGTTTTATGCTACATATGCCATGTAACATATCTCAGGTTATGATCTACTGAATGTATTAATCCTATTTGTATGCATGTATCATTATTCGAAGTTATGAATGTTATGAATGTTGGCTGTGTACTGGCTTAATTTCTAAATAACCTTAGTAGAGCATTTGGTCAGTTCCTGGAGAAAGGAATGTTGAAATTAAGTACCTAATCAAGAAACACTTAAAGGACAATGGATCTTGGAATGCTCCAATCCACATAAAAAGTCTACTTGAGGACGTTCAAGGTAGCATGTAAACAATGGATGCTACCTGTAAAAACTGAGAGTCATGCATGGACATGTGACTTGCCCAGGTGACTCCTAAACTCCATCTTGGAGCTGGACTTTGCATAGGAAGGAGGAGGGGGGTCTCCACCCACAAGAGAAAGTCTATTTAAACCCCTGGGAGACCCCTCCATTTGGTCTTCAGCTGGCTAAAGAGAGAGCATCTCCACCCCCCAGGATACTTGAAAAAAACTGGAACAAAGGGCAGTGACTGCAAGGGGTGTGAGTAATTGCTGGACCCAGGCTAAAAGAAGCATTCTGGAACTGTAAAAGGGCGCATTCTGGAACTGGTGAGGATCTTATCTGTATTCAGTTTGATTAGACATAGATTTGCGCATTTTATTTTATTTTGCTTGGTAACTTACTTTATTCTGTCTGTTACTACTTGGAATCACTTAAATCCTACTTTCTGTATTTAATAAAATCACTTTCTATTTATTAATTAACTCAGAGTATGTATTAATACCCGGGGGAGCAAACAACTGTGCATATCTCTCTATCAGTGTTATAGAGGGTGAACAATTTATGAGTTTACCCTGTATAAGCTTTATACAGGGTAAAACGGATTTATTTGGGTTTAGACCCCATTGGAAGTTGGGCATCTGAGTGTTAAAAACAGGAACGCTTCTGTTAGCTGCTTTCAGGTAAACCTGCAGCTTTGGGGCAAGTAATTTAGACCGTGGGTCTGTGTTGAAGCAGACGGAAGTGTCTGGCTCAGCAAGACAGGGTGCTGGGGCCCCAAGCTGGCAGGGAAGGCAGGGGTAAAAGTAGTCTTGGCACATTGGGTGGCAGCTCCCAAGAGGGTTTCTGTGATCCAACCTGTCACACCCCCACCCAGTAATCTGGGAAAATTAGACATCACCCCTGGGCATCTCGAAGAGGCAGACTCGGAAGCATTGAGTCTGTGTACAACAAAGAAAATTTTTAGTAAAACGGGAAAAGGAACCCAGCATTAATTTGGGACAACACCACAATTCAAAAGCATATGACCATGAGCAAACACCCATCTCAGAGTACACTGGGCAGTGCTCTTTGCTTCAGTTTCTCATCTTGCAGTGTAAAAACACACCACTCTCCCCAGTGCACCCTATTCATAGTTACTGTCCTTGATCAGCAAAGACCCATAGTTCAGAGGTGTGTTTACATGAGTTCACCTCAAAAGTGTTGAGCACTGCCTCTGTTTGTGTGCACCATTGCAAGTGGCTCATAGTTGCTAGTGTTCACTGGGCCAGGAATACCCACTGCAACTGCCATTTCTCTGCTGTAATATCACATTCTGAGGTTCTACCACTTAAAACAGCTCTCAGTGATTTTAAGAGATGGGAGGAACTTCACTTCTAGTGCAGGGTTTGCAGTTTCTTTCAGTGCCTCACTGCCATACCGCAGCTCTAACGCTCAGCATCTAGTTATCAGTGATTTCAGCTCTAGTGATCACCAAACACACACACAAAAAGTCTAATCAGCTCTATTTTAAACACTACAGAGAACAGTAGCAAATAATGCCTAGAACTCCCTGATGAGACCCCACACCCCCTAGACATGAACACTCACTCTTACCCTCTCTTTTCTGCCCTAGGCTTTGGCATCCCTGCATAGTGAGTGAGATTCAGTTTAGGGTGAGCCCCTCAATCAGGGCAGGCTAAGTACAGTTCTGCTGCCATTTACTCATATAATAAGGATAACAACATATCATTACCCCTGCATTCAATAAAGTGATTTGTAACCCAACACCAGCAAAAACTGATTGCTTTGGCAAAGCAGCTCCATCATGCTGTGCACCTAGAAAGAGTAGGTATGTTTATGCAAATACAATCTGTTCCTGAAATCTTTTCATCTTGGCTCATTGCTAGATGTCAGAGGAGAGCTTCAGCCTTTGCTTACACAGGTAATCCTTGTCCTGTGGTTTCTGGCTGGATCCCCCTGCAGGTCACATCCTTCCATGTCATCCAAGAGGGAGGGTGGGGGTGGGGAAATCGATGACTACTGCCCACCCCTGGCCAGGTGCAGGTCTCTGCTGTTCATAGGCTGCTCTTGCTGTCACTGATGGTTGAGGTGGGATACATCTGCCTGCTGAGGGCGCTGCTGTGCTCCTGCAGAGATGGGGTGTCACTCAGGCCTACGATGTCTTGACTCTCAGCCCTGGGAGGCTGGGATGATGAATCTTTCTGGAGTCTGGGTTGGGGGGCAATTAATAACGCAACTAGAGAATTAAAAGCCCTATTCAATTATAGTAATCCCTCTCCTAGCACAAACCCTCCCTGCAACTTATTAGTACCATGCTATGATCATGCAAAGAGACCCTGTCCAAGATCAGGGCCTCTTTTGTGCCAGATATTGTTCAGACCCTATCCAAGATCAGGGACCCATTGTGCTGAATGCTGCACAGACCCCCAACCTAGATTGCAGACCCTGACTGAGATCAGGCCCCCATTGTTCCGGACTTTGCACAGACAACAAACCGCACTGAGAGATGTAGGGAGTTGCACAAGGTCTCTGGCAGAGGAAGGAATAGAATCCAAGTGTCCTGATCCCATGTGCCAGGCACGGCGTGGAAAATAGGTTGACAACATTTTCTCCAATAAGCAAGGGGCAGCTGCTGCTCTGGCTGGTTTCATGGAGCAGGCAGCCACAGCATTCTCCTGTCTGCTGCTGGTGCCTGAGGTTGCAGCAGCTCTTCAGCTCACGCAGCCGGTAAGAGCTGCCCAGGCAGGGGGACACACACACACACAGCCCTGAGCAGTATCGCCTCCCTGTATCCTGAGCAGTTTTCAAACTTTTTGAGCTGAACCCACATCACCCACAACCAGACAGGCTGGGTGGCCTGCTGTGGTGAGTCAGAGGGTGGAGGTGGCACTGCCTTCCTGGACCCCACTGTGCGGAGCTGGCCCAAGCCCCGCCAGCCCCTGCCCCCACCACAACAGAAGTCAAACTACGCCTATGCCTATGAGGGCCCACCCTTGGCCCGGAGCCCCGATTCCCCCCTCTCCCCCACTGGGCCCTGGAGTTTTTATAGCGTGTTCGGGGGGCCTCAGAAAGAAAAAGGTTGATAACCCCTGTTCTACTGCACCCCTGCCACCCGACTCCATGCAGCATGATGCCCCCTATTCAGCCCCTGCCCCTCTTCCTGAACCATGGTGCCCCCTACTGACACCCCATCCCAATCTCTGAAGAACAGCAACCCATACTGAGCCTCCACCATGATCCTTGCAGCACAGCACACTCTACTGGCCCACTCGCTCCCAGCAGCACGGTGCCTTCTACTGAGCACCCCACCCCACTCTCTGCAGCACAGGACCCCTTACTGCTCCCACCCCACTTCTTGCATATTCCATGTATGTCTCCTATCCCATCCAGTCCTGTGTGCTGCAGGCTGGGGCAGGCACCATCTTGGATCCTGGGGAGGTTCAGGCCCCTCACCTGTTCTTGGCTGAGGCAGCACGGTCCCGCTGTCGGCGGTTCTTGAACCAGTTCCCCACCTGGGTGGGGGTAAGGCCAGTGGCATGGGCCAGGTGGCGCTTGCGGGAGGGGTTGGGATAGGGGTCCTGCAGGTACCATTCCCGCAGCAGGTTCCGTGTCTTCTCCTGGGGACAGAAAGAAGGGCAGTGGGACAGATATCAACACGGGGATGGGGTCAGCAGGGAGACCCTTATACCCCACCCTGATGAGCCTCCCCAGCCATACACAGTCCCATATAGAGCATTCACTGTCCTGGTGGGCAGCAGCATCCACTGCAATCTTTCACTGGGCGGTGGTTGTGGGAGACAGGATCATCTCCTCCAGTCTGTCCCACCTGAGGAGGAGGTGGGATTGCCCTACAGAGCATTCCTCTTGGGGGGGGGAGCAGAGTTGTCCCCAACAGTCTATTTAATCATCGCCCACAGTCTATTCCCTGCGAGTGGGGGATTGTCCCCTACAGTCTATTCTCTCACCAAGGGGCTTTCAGTCTGCTGCTCATGACCCTCTTCCTCTCCTACCCCACCACCCAATGCCCTGCTCACCTTGAAGCTGCTGGCCCTGTGCTGGATGTTGCTGTTGGGGAGGGCTGAGAAGGATAGTCTCCTGCATGATGGGTACTGGTCTAGGCCCCCCAAGGTCCCTGGGGCCCCACAGGGTGAGGCCTGGCTGCAATAGGGTGCCAGCAGGGCTGAGGTGTGGGGGCCCAGCAGCTCCAGCTCAGGGCAGGCCGGGACCCATGGAGGGGCCTGGTGGCACCTGTGGGCAAAGGTAGGTGGCAAGGCCCAAAGGAACCGTGCCAGACGCTCGAACTCCCCACTCTCCTGCAGGGCCTCACAGACTCGGGCCACCTGCCCTGGGGGGAAGAATGACAGACCAGGTGGTGGTAATGGCATCAGGCCAGTGGGGGGATGGGACCAGGGCGGAGAATGTGTAGGGTTGAATATGGGATGGAAAGGGCAGGAGACAGGGGTGTATAGAGCAAGAACGGGGGAACAGGGCAGGGGATCGGGATGGGAGTATGGGATGGAGGGGGGGATGAGGCAGGTTTGTATAGGGCTGGAATGAGAGGAATGGGACAAGCAATCTGAGTATGGGACAGAGGGCTATGGGTCTGGGATTGGGGTGTGAGGAACAGAGAGGGACAGGACAGAGGATTGGGGGGAGTGTGGGACAGGGCAGGGGGTTGGGAGAGGCCTATAGGAGGCAGCCAGAGGGAACTTGACAAACTGAGGAGGAGAGAGAGAAATAACAGAAATGACGTTAGTGCCAGTAACCAGGCAGAGCTCAGTCCCACCCCCTCTCCCCCTGCCCTGGGCAGTGCCATGGAGGGCCACCTGGCTCAGCCAGATGAGATGGCAGCTCTGGGGTTTGACCTCCAGACTCACCAGCTTTGCCAATTCCCTTAAAGCCTCAGCTCCTCGGACTGTGGGAGAATCACAGCCTCCATGGAGGGAAAAGGCACTTCCTAGCCTTTCTGGTTGTGGAGAGAAGGCTGGGAACATGACCCCCACCTCCCTAGATGGCTGGGGACATGACCCCCACCTCCCCTGAAGGCTGGAGACTCAAACTCTTGCCCCCCCCCAAAAAAAAAGTTGTTGATGTGATCTATGCCCACCCTAACTCTCCAAGGAGGCTGGAACCAGAACCCTGCCCCTCAAGAAGGCTGGAGATGTGATCCCTGCTCCCTCCCCACAAAAGCTGGAGACAACCCCCAGCCCCCCCCCCCAAAGGGTCACAAAGCAGAAAGCAAAGAAAGAAGCCAACGTGGATTACTTTTTAAAATCTTGGTTTGAAGCCAATCTCATGCGGTTTTGAGTGGCTGACTCTGCTGGCCCAGTCAGGCACCCAGAGAAAGCGACTCACTGGTCATGTGCTAAAGGTGGATTGGTTTGAGATGGTTAGAAAGGGGACCAGATGCCAGGCCATCCAGTTAGGCACTGAGAATATAGATAAGGCATATGGGCTGGGGACCATTTCTGGGCCCTAAGGACTCAGGTGCCCCGATGAGAACCAGCAGACTCCTAGTGTGATATGGTGAGAGAGAGATTAAGAAGGAGCAGAGAGGTGGGCTCCCTTGGGATATGACCTTAGTCAGACTAACAATGAGTCCTGCATCCGGCTTTGGGGTCCACACTTCAAAGAGGATGGTGACAATTTGAAAATCCAATCCATAATAGTGAATAATTAGGAGTTTTAATAGAGAATTTAAAATATGATCTACCTATCCACCCTCCCCAATATACAGTTATTCATCCAACATGTATCTATCCATACAATCCATATCTATCTAGCCAGCCATTCATCCACCCACCCCAATATACAGCTATCCCTCCAATACGCATCTACAGGGCCAGTTCTATGGGTGGACAAGGAGGGAAGTTTGCCTGGGGTGCAAACTTCCAGGGAGTGCCAAACTGCTGGGCTTTTTTTTTTTTTTTGCTCAGCGGTGAGGTGCCCCAAAACATATATTCACTACAAATACATGTCTATCTAGCCACCCTAATACACATCTATCCATCCAATGCACATACATCTACCCAAATCCCATAGCCATCCCCAATATGCATCTATCCCTCCATCCTCAATAAACTTCTCTCCATCCATCCCAATACGTATCCACCCACACATCTGCAATATGTATCTATTTCTCTATTCATCCCCAATATGTATCTATCTGTCTAACACTCAATACTTATCTATCAATCTGTAATGGATTGGGGGGGTGCTTGATCTGTGTTGATCTGTACCCCAAAATGTGGTTTATATATTGGGTTTCTGTGACAGGTGCTGAGCCTGCTGGAAGGAATGGACCGTTTGAACACTCTTCTCAGAGACAGATGCAGTCATAAGAGCAGTGATTCAAACCATTTAGATTAAATTGTTCCAAATGCCAAGCAATTGAGCCGCCATCCCAGGAGCATTCTTCTAGATCAGTGGCTCACAACCTTTCCAGACTACTGTACCACTTTTAAGAGTCTGATTTGTCTTGTGTACCCCCCAAGTTTCCCCTCTTAAAAACTTATAAAATCAGACATCAAAATACAAAAGGTCACAGCACACTATTTCTGAGAAATGGCTTTCTCATTTTTACCATATAATTATAAAATAAATAAATTGGAATATAAATATTGTACTTACATGTCAGTGTATAGTACATAGAGCAATCTAAACAAATAATTGTCTATGAAATTTTAGTTTGTACTGACTTCACTAGTGCTTTTTAAGCAGCCTGTTGTAAAACTAGGCAAATATCTAAATGAGTTGTTGTACCTCCTAGAAGACCTCTGAGTACCCCCAGGGGTATATGTACCCCTGGTTGAGAACTACTGTTCTAGATGGTCCAGCTGACCCACTGCCAGTCTGATTGTCTACACTGGGAAATGGGACAGGGCAGAACAAGCCAGTTCTCTGGGTGGATACTGTTCCAGAATAAATGTCACTGAATTCCAGAATCATTGCTCTGCTCCCTATTTCCCCATACAGACAAGGCCTAAAGAAAAGGCAAGACTTGGCACCATGGTTGCACTGAACAATGTGATGATTGGGACCAAAGAGCCAACTTCCCTGAGAAATGGGAGACCAATGTGCAGGGCACACATCCGGAATGGTGTGATTGTGGCACAGGTAGGCATAACATGCCAGCTTCAATCTAGCTAACATGGGTAACAACAGCTGTAGCTCGGAAGGGAAGCCTGGCACACTGGGTGAGATTAGAAGAGACTGGATATGTGTGTTTCTAAATTTTCTCCAAAGTTTTGTTTCTGCTGCTGAATATGGTAGCTGGATTTAAGAGGATGCACTGGTGATAGCCAGGTGGACCTGCTCAGTAAGAAGGGTTTGACACAGACAGGGGTTGTACCCAGATCCCAGGTTAAGTGTGGGAGAATTGTGAGATTTCCACCCCAAGATGAGTAAGGGCAAGAGACTAAACACGTGATGGGATGCAAGCAGGGTGGCCCTAAGGAGCACTTTTAGATCAGAACAAAGTAACAATCTGGGCTGCAATTTGTTGCTTTATTATTGCTTTATTTATTGTGGATCCATTGGGATATGGATTGCTTTGGCAAATCTTTAACTTAAAAAAATTCTAATTATATTGCAGAAAAAACATGGTATTTATTAATAATAATGCGGGGGCCTATCAGTTGTCAAACTTGTTTCCAAAAATTAGAAAAAAGAATGGTGAGAGAGAGCAAGAAAGCGAAAGATGGGTGGGCTTGGCTACACTGGCAGATGTACAGCGCTGTGAGTTAAACCTGCCTTCGTACAGCTGAATAGGGAAAGCGCTGCAGTCTGTCCACACTGACAGCTGACAGCGCACTGTCGTGGCCACATTTGCGGCACTTGCAGCGGCATTGGAAGCAGCGCATTATGGACAGCTATCCCACAGAGCACCTCTTCCCATTTTGGCGCTGTGGCTTGTGGGAAGGGGGCGGGGTGGGGTGGGGCATTCTGGGTCCTGTCCCAACGCCCCGTGATGCATCGCTTCACATCCCAGCAATCCCTGTGTTTCCGTCCACATTTGGCGCCAATAGGCGCCATCTTTCAACGGTTATTGTGCAGCGTGATCTGTGTGTTCCGTTTCGGTCTGCGGGAAATGGAGCCCGAACTGCTGAGGAGTATGCTGACGAGTCTCGCCTTCGCGTCACGTTTAGCAGTCGAGCTATTCCTTAGGATCCAAAGTGACAGTGAGGAGTCCGACGAGGATTCCGACGATGATAGCGAGTCACGTAATGCGTACGACACGAAATTGCTTGTCTCATTCACGGACATGCTCAGCACCATGGAACGCCGATTCTGGGCTCGGGACACAAGCACTGAGTGGTGGGATCACATCGTCCTGCAAGTCTGGGATGACGAGCAATGGCTGCAGAACTTTCGGATTAGAAAAGCCACTTTCATGGGACTGTGTGAGGAGCTCGCCCCCACCCTGCGGCGCAAGGACACGAGATTGAGAGCTGCCATGCCGGTGGAGAAGCGGGTGGCTATTGCAATCTGGAAGCTGGCAACTCCAGACAGCTACCGATCGGTCGCGAACCAGTTTGGAGTGGGAAAGTCGACCGTTGGAATCGTGCTGATGCAAGTTTGCAGGGCCATTAATAAAATCCTGCTCAGAAGAACCGTGACTCCGGGTAACGTGCAGGACATTGTGGATGGCTTTGCACAAATGGGTTTCCCTAACTGTGGAGGGGCAATAGATGGGACGCATATTCCTATTCTGGCCCCGGAGCACCTAGCCTCCGAGTACGTTAATCGGAAGGGGTATTTCTCTATGGTACTCCAGGCGGTAGTGGATCACCGTGGGCGTTTCATTGACATTAATACAGGGTGGCCCGGAAAGGTGCATGATGCACGCATCTTTCGGAACACTGGCGTGTTCAGGAAGCTGGAGGCCGGGACTTTTTTCCCCGATAGGAAGATCACAGTAGGGGAAGTCGAAATGCCCATTGTGATCCTTGGAGACCCCGCTTACCCGCTAATGCCGTGGCTCATGAAACCCTACACAGGGTGCCTTGACAGTAGCAAGGAACGGTTCAACTACAGGCTGAGCCGGTGCCGAATGACTGTGGAGTGTGCTTTTGGCCGTTTAAAGGGCCGCTGGCGATCTCTGTATGGGAAGCTGGACTTGGCAGAAAACAGCATCCCCGCGGTTATATCCGCGTGCTGTACCCTCCATAATATTTGTGAAGGGAGGGGTGAAATATTCAGGCAGGCATGGACCTCCGATGTTCAACACCTGGAGGCTGAATTTGCACAGCCAGAGAGCAGGGCTACTAGACGGGACCAGCACGGGGCTGCTAGGATTAGGGATGCCTTGAGGGAGCAATTTGAGGCTGAAAGCCAGCAGTAATGTCTGGTGCCCTGTGGTTACAATGTTGGTAGGAATCTGTGTTTGCTTCACTGATTTGCAGTGCCTGGTTCCTGGCCTAATGGATCTTTTACTTTATGCAATAATAAAGAATGTTTTCAAAACCAAAATATCCATTTATTGAAAAGAAAATAAATTTATTGAAAGAAACAACTGTTTGGGAATCAAGAAAGGGCAATGGGGTGGGGTGGGGTTGGGATGGGGAATGGTACAATCAGAGATCTGCGTATGTCCTGTCTCCACTGCTTTGCATTGAGTGCTGCACTTCATGATGTCTATACTGCATGGTGATGGGGGTTGAGTGCAGGGGGTAAGGCTCGTAGTTTTCAGAGCTGGGTGGTGAAGATACCGGTGTTGGAGGCAGCAGTTGGCGGTAAGAACCCGCACGTTGGGGAAAGTGGGTTGGAGGGGACATGGGGGCACAAGGTAACGAGTTTTGGGGCAAGGGCTGCATGGGGGTGCGGGCGCGGTAGTGCTCCGCCTGCATGGCTACGAGCTCCTGGATAGAGTCTGCTTGGCGCTCCATGATGGTTATCAGCCTATCCGTGCTTTGCTGCCGGTGCTGCGTGGCCTGCCGCCGGTGCGATGAGTTTTCCTGGCGGATCCTGCTTTCTGTCTCCCTCCACTCCTGCGCTCTCTCCCTCCACTCCTGGGCTTTTTGATTTTCTTTAACAGACTGCTGCATGACTTGGTGCAGCATGTCTTCCTTGCTTTTCCGCGGTCTCCTCCGGAGTCTTTGCAGTCTTTGAGCAGGTGTAAACACGGACGGCTGAGGTCTCAAGGTTGCATCTGCAAAGGCAAAATGCAACACTTAACAGAGGCAGCATTGTTTAAACCAGACAGAGTAATCATTCCCCCGCACTTGAGGAGGGCACACACAGTGTACACAATAGCATAATTTTCCTGTCCCAAAGAGAGCGGACATAACCCACGGGAGCCCCAAAATGGTGAGTAAGGGGGACTGATTGTTTCTGGGCTGTACTGTCTTCTGGGTTTCTGTGCCTTGGGGAGAGCCAACAGCTGCAGGGGGCACCTACACTGAACACTGTCCCAAAATTTTCCACAGGAGTTCGTCCTGGAAGATATCTCACTGCTGAGGGTGACCTGGGAAGCAAGGGAGGGTCTTCTATTGCAATGCGGCTTCCGCCCTGGCCCATATGCAGCTTCACTGTGTGCAGCAATGGTCCCCCCGCCCCTCGCGGCACAGTGGCGCGGACACGTTAGCCTGACTGGGACAAGGACCACGGTGGCTCTCCCAAGAAACCTGCGCAAGCGCATTGCCCACATTCTGGATGAGACTTTCGAAGAGATTACCGCGGCCGATTACCGCGAAGTGATAGACCACATCAATGCGCTATTCCACATCTAGGCATGCATGCAGCCCTAACCCTCCTCTCCCGAAAATCTTCCTTCCCAAAAAATAAAGCGCTTACCGGGAACACGCTCTTCAGTTTGTCCTCCACCAGTTTGTCCTCCACCAAGTACCGGCTGCTGCGACTGGCTAGCTTCCTCCGGGCTCGAGAAGAGCTCCTGGCTGCATGGACCCAGGTAGTCCGGGGTGTCTCCAACCGCCCCAGCACCCTGACTCCCGGTTTCCTCCTCGTCCTCCTCCTCCACCACCCGCTCTGAAGTGTCCATGGTGGTGCTCGGCATGGAGGAGGGGTCACCCCCAAGTATCTCATCCAGCTCTTTATAGAATCTGCAGGTCGTGGGGGGAGCACCCGAGCGGCTGTTTGCCTCGCGGGCTTTGCGGTAGGCATTCCGCAGCTCCTTCACCTTAATCCTGCACTGCAGAGCGTCCCGGTCATGGCCCCTTTCAATCATGGCCCTTGATATCTGCCCGTAGGTATCGTAATTCCTACGGCTGGAGCGCAGCTGGGACTGGACAGCTTCCTCCCCCCAAACACTGATGAGGTCCAGCAACTCGCCATTGCTCCATGCTGGGGCTCGCCTGGCGCGTGGAGGCATGGTCACCTGGAAAGATTCGCTGATAGCACTCCACACCTGGCTGGCTGAGCAAACAGGAAGAGGATTTTTCAAATTCCCGGGGAATATAAAGGGTGGGTCTGACGGTTGGTCACCTGAGGCCAGGGCAGTAGAGTTCGAACTGATGTCCAGAGTGGCTAGAACAGGCATTGTGGGATACTGCCGAATACTTCTGGAGGCCAATCAATGCGCATTGGGCGGCTACACTGGCTACACAGCAGCAGCGCAATTCTCCTTATTCCTCTGGGGGAGGTGGAGTACAAGCAGCGCTGTATCTGCGGAGATACAGCGCTGTACGTGCCTTGCCAGTGTGGATGGGTAGTGAGTTACAGCGCTGTGCGCGGCTTTATTGCGCTCTAACTTGCCAGTGTAGCCAAGCCCTAAGACTGTTCCTGTCCCTCCAGTATCTGATAAAATATTTGCATTCTGCTAATAAATTGTTTAAGAAATGTGGCTCACCAGTTGCTAGTAAAGAGAGCTGAACTTTCTCAGAGGATTCAAAGTGCATAAACCTCAACCATGTTGCAAACTTTCATCCAAATTAAAAAATAATAAATGCCTTTACTTAAAAAAATAACAGCATGAATGTATTTCATTAATAAAATAATACATGTATGTCAGCTTTCCAGCAATGTATCACAAACCTATGGAAGGGGTAATAGCCATGGAATGACAAAATCCCTTCCATTCCCAAAGCACTGGAATAACGAGGACGTTATTCGAGTTAATGATTATTACTGAGCACTGGAGTTATGCTACTCGGAGAGGTGGGCTGAGCCCCACTGCAGAGATTTACAAATAACTCAGCATGAAGGAAATTCGTTAGTTGTTGATTTGTTCAATTGTCAGGTCCCTTCAGAACAAAAATACCCCCTTAAGAATCTTTTAGCTGAAAAAATGATTGGGGTTGAAGGAAAATGTCCCGAAATAGACTAAACTCAGAGTCGCGAAGGTCAAAACCTGGCAGGGAAAGGAGCTCCTGCGCCCCTGAATGCACACACTCGATGGCCCCCTTTCGCTGGAAGGATGGACGCGAGAACTGGGGTTCCGCTCCCGGCCCCGCGCCCGGTGTCCCGGCTGTGGCCCACGCATGGGCCCCCGGCCCTTACCCCTGTCCGGGTCCCCCCTCCCGGAGACACGACTGTGCGCCCAACCCCAGCTGAGGGGGGCAAGACACGGACAGGGCTCGGGGCTGCTTTCAGCACCCCCTCTACTAAAAGCTGGAAGGGAGGGTCAGTAAGTCCGGGAGTTACCTGAGGCAGCTGCCGAGTTTCTCCAGGTGGAGGCTCAGGGGTGAAAGCTGGAGGACCCTGCGCTCCCCCACCGAGCCCCGGCGATGCTCCGAGATGAGCGGAAGCCCGGAGGTTTCTATGCTCTGTGCCCTGCGGCGGCGGCTAATCGCTCTGCCCGGGAGTTTCGCGCAGACCGGCTGGCCGAGGACGGGAAGGCGAGTGCGAATGCGGGGCTGGCGGGGGAGGCAGCTGAATGAACAGGGCGGGAGTTCAATTTCTCCGGGGTCAATCCAGAGTTACCCCTGGCCTGGGGGGAGGGCCAGATTCCGGGCACTTCGGGTGGACATTGGGTGCAGAGTGAGACTGATGACGGGGGTGTGTGTGACGGAAACCCACATCTGACAGTCGGGTATGGGGCCTGTGATGAAGGGAGGGATAATCCGAAGAGTGGTGCCCCCACCTTCTTTTGCTCCTCTCTAATTAGTATGTGTGATCTAAATGCTCCCCCCTGCCCTCCACCCCACCATGCTCATCTATCCTCTGCACCCATCCCATCCCCACCATGCTCATCTACTACCTCCCCTCACCCTCACCGTGACCCCCATCACACTTATCCATCCCGCTCATTTACTCCCTGCCCCCCCCCACTGAGCTACCCCCCTTGCCATGATCATCTATCCCCCATCCTCCACCCCGCTGCTTATGGACTCCCTGCCTCCAACTCCACACACACACACCCCCACACACACACAATATGTTTATCTACCCCTGCCACCCACTCTACTCCACAGACACACTCGTCTACTCCATGCCCACCACCACTCTGCTATGCTCATCTACACCATCCACCACCCTTATATACCCCCTGTCCCCAGCCCCAACTCTGCCACACTTATCTACCCCTGCACCCATAACCCTACTACACTCATCTACACTCTGCCCCCCACCCCACCACACCCTCACCATACTCCTGTCCCTGGTCCCCTTCATCCTTGCAATAACAGCCCCACCCCAAATCACAAACCCACCATTCATAGAATCATAGAATATCAGGGTTGGAAGGGACCTCAGGAGTTCATCTAGTCCAACCCCCCTGCTCAAAGCAGGACCAAACTCCAACTAAATCAGTCACATCTCCCTTTCCCTTCACCGCACCCCCAGTCCGAAACAGGAGTATGGAGGTTATATTTGCTCTGTATTTGGCACTGATGCAACCACTAGCCAAAAGTATAACTGGGTTAAACAAATTAGAAAGTTCATGGAGGCTAGGTCCATCAATGGCTATTAGCCAAGATAATCAGGGACACAACCCCATGCTCTGGGTATCCCTAAGCCTCTGACTGCAGGGATCTGAGACTGGATGACAAGGGATGGATCACTCGATAAATTGCCCTGTTCTGTTGTTCACTCTCTCTGAAGCACCTGGCACCAGCCATTGTTGGAAGGCAGGATACTGGGTGGGATTAACCATTGGTCTGACCCATGGTTGTCCTTATGTTCGTTGCTGGAATACTGTGTCCAGTTCTGGTGCCCACAATTCCAGAAGGATGTTGGTAAACTGGAGAGGGTTCAGAGAAGAGCCATGAGAATGATTAGAAAACATGTGATGGACTCAAGGTTAGGGGTGACTTGATCACAGTACCTACATGGAGAACAGTACCTAGGTCTCTTCAGTCTAGCAGAAAAAGGTATAACCAGATCCAATGGATGAAACTGAAACTAGACAAATTCAGACTAGAAATAAGGTACAAATTTGTAACAGTGAAGGTAATTAACTAGGCTCATGGTAGATTTCCATCACTGGCAATTTTTAAATCCAGATTGGCTGGTTTTTAAATTATCTGCTGTGGTTCAAATAGGAATTAATTTGTTGAAGTCCCATGGCCTGTGTTATGCAGGAGGTCAGACTAGATGATCACAGTAGTCCCTCTGGCCTTACAGTCTGCCCCTAGGGCTGTGCCCTGCAGTTTAATCATGTTGCTCTGTCCTGGTTACATTCCCCCTTTTTGTTCTCTCAGTTCCAGAGGGGTTTGTTGGGAGGGACACTTCAGGCCCTACCTATGCTGCCCCCTGGCTGGGGGGGGAGAGGGGGGGGCAGCTGTGGCAATGAGGGGAGTGGCGGAGCTGTGTGTGTGGTGTGGCTTTGCTGGCCAGTGCTGTTAGGAGTCAGAGCCAAAGCAGCAGCTGTGTTAAATAGCCTTTCTCAGGATCAGAGCTGCAAGCTGCTTGCAACCAAGCAGGAATTGATGAGCCTTAAGGGATTAGGGTGACAACAGCCTCGCTGATCAACCACTTAGCATTCCTGCACTGTGTTAAATAAGTAACACCTGTTCACCCAGCTGAGCTGCCAGGCCTGGCTGAGAGCAGCCCCAGCCCACCTCTCCCCCAAACAGAAAAGGAACTCAGGAGCCCTGGCTGCCAGCTCCCCACCCTGTTCTAGCTACTAGAACCCACTCCCCTCTCAATGCTGGGGATAGAACCCCGGAGTTCTGATTCCCAGGCTTCTGTTCTAACAAAACAGTCCATGTTATATACCATTGGCGTAACTTCTCATGTTAGGCCAAGGGGCCTGGTCTACAGTTGCTGGGTTTCTAGTAACCTGCGGTGACCAGAAGAATGTGCCTGTGGTGTGAGGAATGAGGTGCTCCAGCTGCCCCCTTAGTGCCCTTTAGCTGAACTGGCTCTTAGAGCAGAGTGACTCTAGGAAAGCCAGGTGCAGCCAGGGTTCTTAGTGAAAACGGGACCATCAGAGACTGAAAGGCCATGGTGGGAGCTATGGGGTGAGCCATTTGCAGAGAGGGCCTGTGACCCATAGAAAATGGTGGGAGTTCACAGACATGTAAGATCAATTTGAAAAAACGGGGGTTCTGCTGAATTGGGCACCAGCCTGCAGCATTGACTGGGCTCTAGCATCAGTACATTTTACACCCTCATGACAAAGTAGTTTGTTATCATTAGGGTTCAGAACTAATGTTCCATTGAGGAAACAAGTTTGCACTTCTCCCAGTTGTTGCTTCAGGCAGTTGAAGACTCAGGCAGGGCCTCCTATATTTAGATCTGCAGTCCCCAGGGCAGGTTCTGTGCTTCCCTATGCCATGTAGGTGAATACATAGTGCTACATGAGTGTGAAACACCACCCTTCCTGTGGTGTGCAAGTGATGTTCTTGGAGCAGACATGGCCCAGTTCTTTTAAAGAAATAAAAGAGATAAACCTAATTGCATCTTCCTAGACATTTCCTGATCTACTTACATATCTGGGGTTTCAAATGAGTAGTTTCTAGGTATGATGTAGTGATTTTACATACCTGGCCCAAAGCTTTTTACAGCATAATTCCAACCCTGTCTCTACTCTCTGGGAGAACAACACAGACAGACAAAGGGGACGTTTTTTTCCAAATTTTAAAAAGTTCTAGCCTTCCCATTGGCCCTTTTGGTCAGGTGCCCACTCCCTTCTACCTATGCAGGGAGACTTTTTAACCCTTTACAGGTAAAGCAAGTAGAGAACAACTACCAAGACGGATTTATAGCTAACTGGCTGGCTGGATGTCCATAAAAGGGAGCTACCCCCCCCTTTCATTTATCACAGCAGGTAACACTTGGTGCATCCCAGTTCCTGAGCCCCCTTGAAGAGCATTTCCCTGTAGTATCCAGCTTCTGTCACTGGGCACTCAATAAATACTAAGTCCACTAGCTCCAAAGAGACAGCATACACACCAGCTTACTTGATTCAACTAAGAATTCACACTTCGCTTAATATTACAGCACTGAGCTCTACTTATGAAAAAACAAAGAGACGTTTATTAATAAAGATAGAGATTCAAGTCATATTGAGTAAGGGTGGTAGAAACAGATATGGTTAGAGATTAAACAAGAGTATAACTCACTTCTAATAGGCTGCGGGAGGGCTGTTTAGGAGTGGGCGGGCTTCCGCCTACCCACTTCCTGGATCCCAATAGGATCACCAGCCCCAAGGGCTACAACTTTCATGGATACAAGAAGTGCTGTCCTTTTTGTTCCCTCAGCAATGGATAGCAACATGTCTTTTTGCTTCCCCTTATATTTCCCCTCAATTCACTGTTCTGACCCCAGAGACAAGTTTTAGTCTCCTGTGTCTTCAAATCCTGGCCCTGCCCCCATTCAACCTGTTTTCCTGTTGGCTTAATATGCAAATACGGCTTCCTTGTGTTGGTTCCACAATGCTTAATTTACATTGGAGACAGGTCGATAACTGCCTTCCCTCCTGTCTAGGGCAAAACCCGTTTCTCCCTGTGTTTGGTCATATAGTGTTAATACAGATATTTCACCATGACATTAATGACCAGTATGTCATGGGTTCAATACCTTATAAGATGCTCTTTATAAATAAATACTATGAAAGCAGTGTAGTGAGTGTGCCAGGCCTGATAGGAGTTGTTGACATAGAGTAGTGAATCATCAATGGACATCGGTGTCACAGTCAGCACTGAGGTTGCCTGGAGGAGAGTGGTGAGCAGGGCCGGCGCTCCCATTAGGCGACCTAGGCGGTCGCCTAGGGCGCTGCTATTTTGGGGGTGCCTGCGCCCCCGCCGCCCGTAGAAATTTGGGGGCGGGACCTTCTGCCGCCTAGGGCGCCAGCAAAGCTGGCGCCGCTACTGGTGGTGAGAGTGTACAGTGGCCTCTGACCTTGTCAGGAACTTGGCCCATGTATGGGAATGGCCTGAGGGTGCTGCTGACCAGGACTAAGTAAGAGTTCATACAAACAGCCCTAGCATCCCACCCCAGAGGTGGCTGCATCTCAGTGCCAGGTGAGGGATGCCTGTATAAACAGCCCTCATGCCCCCTCCCAGAGACAGCTGAATCTCAGCATGGGGCAAAGGATCCCTGACTAAACAGCTGCTGTGACCCACCCCAGAGACCATTGCATTTTTGTGGCATTTAAAGTAATCTATAGGGGTTTGTAAAGCAATTTTGGGCTAGTTAGTGCTTGCTCTGAACCTTAGGAGGGTCTTTTGTGTTAAAAAGTCTTAAGAGTTTGGCAGTAAGTGGATTTTGTGGGGTTTTCTCCTGTGAGCACCTGGGGAACTAGGAAAGCAGGTTGAGCTAATTGGGCTCCAGCTGATTCTAGCTGCTCATGGGGAAGTGGTGTGTGTATCTTGAGGGATGATGGGGACTGGCAGCTTTGATTGGATTGAGGATGGTTTGGGGCCAGGTAATGAATCCAAATGGAAGAGTCAGGACATTTGCCCCCCTCTCCTTGAATTCCACTTCAGAAATTTCTATTATTTTTTAATTTATTTACTTCTGGTCATTTCACAGGGGCGGGAGTCTTCAGGTTAAGTGTCTTCAAAACAAAGACATTCAGCTGATGGCATTGCCAGCCTTGAGTGTTCAAACACTCAGTTAATTGCATTTGAGTTGGCAGGTTGTTCGGAGCAGGCTGAGTTGGTTGGTTGGTTACCAGTGAGTGGGTGGGTTGGTTGATTGATTAGTAGCATTTGAGATGGTTGTTTGGTCACAGGAGGGTGAATTGGTTGATTGGTTAACAGGGCTTGAGTTGGTTAGTTTGTTAATGGACCTTGAGTGAGTTGGTTGGTTACTGGAGGATAGATTGGTTGGTTATTAGTGGCTGAGATGGTTGTTTGCTCATCACGGGTGAGTTGGTTGATTACTGGAGGTGTTTGGTTGGTTACTGTGGGGGTGAGTTGATTGATTACAGGTGGTTGTTGGTTGATTGGTTGGTTACTGGGAGTTCAGCCTGAGATTCACCATGTGCTGCCTCATGCTGATCTGTACTCCCCGCTTTTCCTACTAACACACCATTTCAGCAGGTCAACATTAGCAAAATGAGTGAAAGGCCTCGGCAGTCACCTGCACTAGAAAATGGTCATGCTGTTGGCTGGGCTGAGCCATATGACTGCTGCTGGAATCCTGTGTTCATTTCTGGGGTCCATGATTCAAGTTGGAGGTTGATAAATTGGAGAGAGTTCAGAGAAGAGCCATGAGAATGACTACAGGATTGGAAATGACTACAGGATGCCTTATAGTGATAGTCTCAAGAAGCAAAATCAGTATCATTTAACAAAGAGAAGGTTAAGGGTCTATAGGTACCTACATGGTGAAAATAAATTTAGTAATGATCTCTTTAATTTAGCAGACAGAGGTATAACAAGATCCAGTGGTTGGAAGTTAAATCTAGACAAATGGAGAGTGAAAATAAGGCAAAATTTGTTAACAGCACAATGTATAGGTTCATAGATTCCGAGGCCAAAAGGGACCATGGTGATCATCTAGTCTGACCTCCTGTATAACATAGACCAGAGAACTGCCCCACAATAATTCCTAGAGCAGATCTGCTAGAAAATTTTACCAAGGGTCATGGAGGATTCTCCATCATTGGCAATTTTTAAAATTCAGATTGGATATTTTTCTAAAAGATCTGCTCTAGTTTAAATGGGAATGAATTAAGGGTTGTGTTATACAAGAAGTCATCTTAGATGATCACCCTGGTCCTTTCTGGCCTATAACTATGACTAGCCATGCTAGCCATTAGACACCACTCCCCTCCCAGATCTGGGGATAGACCCAGGAGTCCTGGCTCCCAGACCCCACTGCTCGAACTGCAGAGTGCCTCTCTCCCATCAGCTTTGCAATCCACCATGTGGGGAATGCCAGGGTTCCCTCTGCCCCAGCCATGTCAGGCCTAGATGTGCCATTGGGGGTGTCTCTGATGGGGCAAGCACAGGTGCCAGGCTGGGGGCCACTGTCCTCGATGTATCAATTGGAATTACCCTCGACTTTTCAGCCTTCTGCTGGTGCTAATAGCCTTGGAGGTAGCATGTTGTGTTAGTGCATACAAAGAGCAGAGACTAATTGCCTTTGTCAGTAAGCCCCGGGGATCCGGAGCTTAACTCCTCAGACACCCGCCTGGAGCCATAAGCTGGATTGGGCCAATCCAGGAGCTCCCTGAAATAGACTGGCACCTGCTGCAGTGCCTCTGCAGCACTGATGGGAGTCTGGGGTGCCCAGAGGGGCCATGGCAGAGCTGGGAGGGGCAGTGAGTGGGAGAGGGGGACATGGGAGCCCCAGTGACTGATCTTAGTGACCCTGTGAATGGCTTTCTGCAGGATCACTCCCCCACAGCCCTCCCTCTTCCCTAGAATGGGATCACCCCCCAGCCCATCCCCTGCCCCCTTCCCTGGAATCCCCATGCCCAGCTCTACCCTCCCCCAGTGCACGCCCTGCCAGGGATGGGATTCCATCCACCCAGCCACACCATCCCTCCCACATATCAGGGACCATCCCCCACTGTTCCCTCCTACTGGGGATGGGATTGGATTCCCCCCCCCCCAGCCCATCCCCCTTCCCTATACTGGGGATGGGATTGCTGTCCCCTCAGCCCAACCCTCCCCACCTCCACAACCCATCTATCATTCACCTTCCTGGGACAGGCCCAGCATTCCCCACCCTCCTTCCTGGAGATGGGCTCCCAACCCCACCCCCACTTCCTCAGGGATGGGATTGCCCACTCACCTCACAGCCCAAACACCCCATTCCCAGGGACAGGATCACCAGGTCAATCATGTCAATCATCACTGACAATCTTTGAGATTTTGTTTCTGGGGCCTCCTGCAGCGACCCCCTGCTGCCCATCCCTGTTCTCGGCTGCGTATCTCTGCACAGGGTCTCCCGGGTCTGGCAGGGAAGCTGGTAAGTCATTGCAGGCAGCAAGCAGGGATGGATGGAGTCAGCCTCACCACCATCGCTTGATTCACCTCCCTGGAGGAAAGCAAGTAATGTCAGGGGCTTATGGGTAAGCAGAGCAATTCCTGAATTGTTCCCTTGAGGCTCAGGCTGTTCGCAGATGTGGGCCCCAATGCTGGCACAGTCTGGGTGGCCTGCCAGCTAATTCAGGCTGGGAATTGCACTGCTTTGGCCTAATTGGTGTTTGAGCCTCTCTTCATGTTGCTCTATCCCTTCCAGGACTGGCTGGCGAGATCAGGCCAGAGTCCACCATGACCCAAAGAATAACTTGTTCCTTGGTCTGCAGGTGCTCCCTGTGTCCAGACCCTGGGCAGGTGTTAGGAGGAATCTGGAATTTCCAGGCTTGGCTCCAGAGGCCAAGGGGTCCCAATAGCCTTGTTCATGCCACATATCACCTACCAGGAGCAAATCATTGGCAAGCGCCAGTGCTGAGAGGTTTCCAAATGGAGGATGGAGAAGTCACTTCCAGCAGAATGTAGAGCCAACACCAGTGGGTCTAGAGCTAGTCTGAATAGGGGAGACATTGGTTCCTGTGCTTGAACCCTGATTTTACCATTCTCTGAGTAATTTGCTGTCTCCAAGCTCGACATGAGCTGTTAGCGTGGGGTGGGAGTCCCTGACTCCAGGCTGCTCCCAGCCTTTGCCTCACAAACAGAACCAGGGTGTAGCTGCAAGCCAGATGTTCTTACGGTGTCAATGAACATGGTTCCCAAGAGGATCTCTGTTTTTCTAGCATGTTTAATCTCTGGGAGTGGTTATAAATGCCCTGCCTGGGGCATGGGGTCAGGCTGCAGAAAGATCCACACTCACTGGCAGGAAAAGACCCTTGACACTAAGAACCATAGTTTCCTAGGGCTTTGAGGTCTTCTGGCTTTGTCAAGCTGGGGATTAGAAAGGACTCATGCCCCTTGGCAGAGTTGGGGAGGAATCCTATTATGAACCATGCACTTCAGAGACCAGCTCACTGACCAGCAGAGATGGGGTTATGGGGGGGCTCTGTCAGCAAGGGGATATTGTTGATTCACTTCTGCCTGGTACTGACTAAACCGACAGTACCAGCTCAGAGAACCCAATGCAATGGTCACCCTGATGCCAGGTATTTCTCACATTAGATCACGCCTCATCCAGCAGTGCCCATTTCTCAGGGCTTGCCACCATGTGCCATGTTCAAGCCCAAGAGCCAGGCCAAAGAAGAATCCAGGCCAGTTCCTGGTCTGGACCAGCTGGAGGGCTCAAGTCCCTGTCCCATGAGTCACCACGCTGCAGCTGTGACCTGGGGAGTCCTGATGAGAACCCACTGCTGTCCTTCTTCAGTGAGGGCCTGTGCTGCTCCTGTCAGACCCTGTCCTTGAACAGGTAGCTCTGTGAACAAGACATGGGCTGGGGCAGCTCAGCAGGGAATGAGGAAGGGGGGCTCAGCACGGAATGGAGGATGGGGAATCGGATGGGGGCTCAATAGGGAATGGGGAGGCTCATCAGGAAAAAGAGGAGTGGGGTCCAGCAGGAAATGGAGAAGAGGGACTCAGCAGGGAATCGAGGAGCTCATCTGGGAATTGGGGGATGGGAGGCTCAGCAGGGAATCGGGGATGGAGGCTTAGCAGGGAATGGGGCTCAGCAGGGAAAGGAGGGAGAGGGGTCCATCAGGAAATGGAGAAGGGAGACTCAACAGGGCATGGGAGCTCAGCAGGGAATCAGGGAGAGGGTCTCAGCAAGGAATTGGGAATGGGCACTCAGTAGGGAATGGGGGGGCCAGGGGGCACCTGGGGCTGAGGGGGGAAATCCAGGAGGGTGCAGATGTGCAGACTGATGTGGGGGACTGGGGGAGAGCGAGTCTGTAGCTTTGTAGCCTGGTGTGTGCAGGTCTCTCCCAAGGTGTCCAGTGAAGTGATGAGCTCACTGCCCCACTGCAGGGTGCACAGATAGCCCTGGTTCCACTGGGCTTCTCCTCCAACCCTCTCTAAGTCAGGCTACTCCCTCTTCTCCCCCCCTCCTCGTTAGGGTTAGGGTCTCTGCCCCAGACCAATGAAGGGAGACTCCCACTGGCATTGGCCTCTCCACTTCTCCCCTTACTGAAAGGGCAGGAACCTAATAAGTCCTGCTGTCATACAGAACCATAACTAGATATTTTAGTGCCCAGGACAAGCAAGCATATTTATGCCCCCTAGAGGCAATGTGGAGGGCACGTGTCCCCCCAGATTTCCGCCTTCCATTTAGTAGAGGTTTTCAAATTGTTGCCTCCTGCCAAGAGCTGGCAGATGGGAAGCTGATGGGAACCACCCAGCCTGCTCAGGCCCCTGGGTCTCTGCACTGTGAGAGCCAGGGCGCTGGCTGGCTGCCCGGCAGCCCTCTCTGCCCTGCTCCCTGAGCCAGGTCACCTCTGCACAACCGGGCACTCCCACATCTCTCTACAGCACAGCACCCTCAAGTGCCATACTGGGGGAATGGGGACAGCACTGACTGGGAGGAGGAGTGCCCCTACTGATCCCAGCACCTCGCTCCCTGCTTCTTAGCACTAACCTGGGTCAATGGGGCCAGCACTGACTGCAAGGGAGGAGTGCCCCCTAGGGATGAAAAATTATTTCCAACAGATATCAGCACCATAGGGTTGATTGTGGTTTAGAAAATCAACAGAGAGAGAAAGCACCACGATTTAGCAAGAGAGAGAAGTGAGTGTGTGCAGGCAGGGCCGGTGCAAGGATATTTTGCGCCCTAGGCGAAACTTCCACCTTGTGCCCCCCCCCCACCCCCCCCTACCCCCCCCCGGCGGCCCCTGCCCCGAGGCAACTCATTGGCTTTGCCGGGCTTCGGCCGCTGCAGCAGTTCGGCAGGGAGAAGCCACCCTCTGGAGGCACCGGAGAGCCAGAGCCTTGGCTTGCGGCAGCGAGCCCCAGCCATGGAGGAACCGGCACGGCGCAGGGGGGCAGCAACCCTGCAAAGGCAGCAGCGCCGCTAGCGGGGAGCAGCCGCACCCCTTGCCCCTCCTGCCCAGGCTGCAGCCAGGTGCCCCCCTGGGGGCTCCTGCAGTGGATGCATGCGGGCAGAGGACCCTGTGCATCCCCCGGCTCCTCCCTCACCGCGCTCAGGCTCTGCGGCTCCAGGGAGTGTGAGCTGCCGCCGTTGCTGCCCCTCCCAGAGCAGGCTCAGGGCCCCGCGCCCCGGCAGTGGCTCACACGCCCGGGAGCCGCAGACCCTGAGCACAGCGAGGAGGGAGCTGGGGGGCGCATGGGGGCCTCTGCCTGCATGCATCTGCTGCAGCCTGTAGGAGCCCCCGGGGAGGGCACCAGACTGCAGTCTGGGCAGGAGGGGCAAGGGGCGCAGCTGCTCCCCGCTAGCACGCCGCCGCCTTTGCAGGGCTCCTGCCCCCCTGTGCCGTGACGGCTCCTCCATGGCTGGGGCTCACCGCCCCCGCAAGCCGACGCTCTGGCTCTCCGGTGCCTCCGGAAGGCAGCTCCTCCCTGCTGAGCCAGGGCACCGCTTTTTGGCACCCCTAGGGCCATCCTTAGGATTTATGGGGCCCTATGCAGTATTATTAAACTGGTGCCCCTATGCCCGATGGCAGCCTGAGCTTGCAGCCCGGCGGGGGCGGAGGGACAAAGCAGAAAGAATAACAAGACGCCCGGCCCGCCTCACGGTGGCATAGAGTCACAGTTCCCCGCAGAGATCCCTGTACCCTCTCCCTCACGGAGAATGGACATGCAGAAGGTACCTAATTAAAAGCAGTAAACTTGGGAATAAAAAATGTCAGTCACAGGTTTTTTGATATGCCCTGAAGTTTGTCAGACATTTATTTGCAAAAACTTTGTAGTAAGGGTGAGTAAGCTGTCTTGCTGAATACAACATTAAATATTATGGAATACATGATGCAGCTCTTCTCTGTTTTACATTTTCTTAATCAGTATTTCTAAGCTGATTTTATATTTTAAATGTACTCTTAAACCTTCATAAAGTAATCATTCCAGATTACTACATATTTAACTCACTGAAACAGACATTATTTTAAATTAATCAGTTACAGAGGTTTAGTGTGTTCATAACAATGTTCATTGCTTTTAGAAAAAGGGAACACTAATTTACTGTGTGTGATCTCCATAACAATACACATGTTTATGAAATGTCACCAACTTTAAAAAATATGTTTCCAAAGATTTTAGGCATAACAAAGGATTTTATATCTTACTAAGGTACTGATTTTGCTTAAAACTAGTTCATCAGAGTCAGAAGTAAAGAAAGGGAAACTCTTTGTCCAGCTATCTGGAAGCAAAGGGCTGTTGTCCGTTTAAGGGCTCTCTTCAATGGGGGTGGGGGGAGAGGGGGTAAAGGGAGAAATGGATGAACAGAAAGGACTGGAAGACTTTGGAAGTAAGTTTATTTTACTATAGTAATTAAAATGTGTATTTTAGATAAGGGAGGTCTTTTGAAGGATTTATTTAAAAAAACATATGTCTGAAGATCCAAGCATTTAAGGCTAAAGATGATTGTGCATCTAAAAATCTATGCAAGGATTTTTTAGAGATGTGATTTTATAATCTTCACCAACTCACTAATGAAATATTTTTAAAGTAAATTTTAAACTAAGATCCTGTAGACTGACATGTCCTAAGTGGCTCTTTAACAGTTTCAGTGTTGTGCTAATAGGTCTGGCAGGCTGGAGGCTTTTTCTCTTTTAACTACTAGATCCCCTTCCCAGGAAGACTCGGAGCCTGCAGGAAGGGTCAGAACAGGGATAGGAAAACCAGAAGGGTGGACACTAAGCCCCAGTGGGCGCCCCCAACCACTTGGCGCCCGTTGTTCCATTGCTCCAGATATATCGAGGTCAACACCTTGGAGTCTCTTGCTTACAACATTTATTTCAAACAGTATGTCATGCCACAACACTAAGCCACACAGCATTTTGAAGTTATGTATGTTTCTGGTGATTCCATTTCCCTCTGCCACTGTTCCCCCTCAAACAGTTCCTGTCTTGGCATTATCCTCCATAATGGCAACTGTGGCATCATCTATCTTCCAAATTTGGTGTTTGATAGGCTTTATTGCCTCCACTTGACTTTCCCTTCGTGTGGCACTCAGTGGTGTCAGTGTCAGAGAGGATGTTCCCAGATGTTGCTTCAAAATTTTCCATCGATGAGTTGATGCAGAGAAAATACATAGCTGCTTTGAATTACATTAAAAAATTCAGTAGCCTCACTAGAAGCTGATGCTGCATCACTGACCGCCAAGCAGGGCCGGTGCAAGGATATTTTGTGCCCTAGGCGAAACTTCCACCTTGCGCCCCCCACCCCCACTCCCACCCGTCCCTCCGGAGCATCGCTTATTGTGCACTTTCAAAAATGAATACTACATAATGTGGCATTGTTCATTAGAATTAATACACATTTGGCTTGAAAATTTATTAATTTCATTATTTAGTCTACATATTTAATTAAAATAAATGAATAACCTGACAGGGAGTGGGGCTTGCTGGCTTCGGGCAGGGGGGTGCTGCAGGGGTTGGATGGACACAGGGGTGTGTGGGGCTGGCTGGCTTCGGGCAGGGCTGGGGATGTGGAGCTGGTTGGAGATGGTGTGCAGGGTTGGCTGGAGATGGGGGTGTGTGGCTAGCTGGCTTCAGGCACGGGGGTGCAGCAGGGGCTGGCTGGAGACAGGGGGTGTGGGGCTGGCTGCGGGCAGGGCAGGGGGTGCAGCAGGGGCTGGCTGGAGAC
>QXTE01000209.1:1010989-1056459 GCA_003942145.1 Platysternon megacephalum | reverse complement strand
GGGGGTGTGGGGCTGGCTGTGGGCAGGGCAGGGGGTGCAGCAGGGGCTGGCTGGAGACAGGGGGCTGGCTGCGAGCAGGGCAGGGGGGGTGGGGCTGGCTGCGGGCAGGGCAGGGGGTGCAGCAGGGGCTGGCTGGAGACAGGGGGCTGGCTGAGGGCAGGGTGGCAGGTACCAGGGCCGTCCCTAGATATTCTAGGGCCCTACACAGCCCCCCCACGGGGGGAGGGGTTCCCAGGCCTCCGGGGGTGGGAGCGGGGGGGCCCCAGGCTTCCGGGGGGGAGCAGGCCTCGGGGGGGCAGGGCTGGCTTGGAGGGCCAGGGGGAACCACCCACCAGCACTCACTGGCGGCGCAGCTCTGGCCGGATCTCTGCACTTCCCATGGCCGGTGAGTGCAGGCCTGGCCCTGCTGCAGAGCTCAGGGGAGTGGGGGCGGGGTGGGGCTGAGCAGGGGCAGGGGCCCTGGGGAAGAGCCCGGAGCAGCGCAACACCCCCCCGGCGGCCGGAGGAGGAATGGGATCACTTCCTGGCTGGCCGGAGCTGATCAAAGCCGCAGCACCCCATCGCACAGCGGCGGGAAGAGGGTTACAGGTTTAGCCAGCACCGGGTGAGCATCCCAGACTTTTGGGCACTGCTTTTTGGCGCCCTCAAATCTTGGCGCCCTAGGCGACCGCCTAGTTTGCCTAATGATTGCACCGGCCCTGCCACCAAGTTCAATGAATGAGAACTGCATGGGACAAAAAAAGCTTGAGGGTTTAACTCTCAGATCCATGTCTGCACTTCTCTGTTCTTTCCTCTCATGTTGGCACCATTGTCGTAGCCCTGACCTCTCATGTCAGCTATCACAACAGCTATCACAGCTATTTTTGTCTTTCAGAAAAACAGGAAAAGCGGATACTAACTGAAGAGTTCTAAAATACCATGGTTATTGTGTCATGACAAAGTCTGTGTTCAGTGTTCTGTGTTACATATTCTGTGTTTCATGTTCTGTGTCTGTCTCTGGTGAGTGTCCTGTGCTAGCATTGGATCCAGAGGGAGATTACACTAGACAGGGCAAAGGCCTTTTCCTCTCTCTACTTCCCCCCTCCAACCAAATTATCAATCACATCCACCTCTGTCCAAAAGACCTTGGTCCCCAATGTATCAGATTTATTTTTCTAGTAATCATTTTGTAGTTGTTGTTTTTTGTGGTTTTTTTTTAATATTGATTTTCTTGTATTGCTAACCTGGCTTTCTTGTGTCTTGTCACTGTTGTGTATTAAATATTGCAGGGAAACATCCACAGGTAGCAGATACCATATTAGGAGGAATTGGTTTTGTAAATCTGGAGGTACTTAAGAATAAATTAAGCTCTTTGTCCCAGCTACAGGACAGCCTAATACAAAAACAAAGAAAAAAGACCACTGTTTGATACTTATCAGTAAAAATGAATGCAGTATGTTTCCAGCACTGTGAAACCAGACTTGTTAATTGGGAAAATAATTGTAAAAATAGCACATCAACAGTCTCTGGAGGCAAATGTATGGAAGGTTAGCCCACTCCCCATATTACACATGGGATCACTCTGGCTGCCTCGGACCTCGAGCCAGTGGGCCGGGGAGGGAGGAAAACTATTGGACACTAGAGGTTGTACCAAATGGACTCCTCAAAAGTGGGTATGCCTCACCTTACCTGCTGCCCCAGAGCCTTGTAGCAAAAATGTTTCATTGGGATCATGTATGTGGGATGAATTTGATAACACCAAAGTATTGTACAATGGACAATGTGTATGTATCCATTCGTGGGAGGAAGTATTTTGGGAGGATGGGAGTGTTAGCAACCCCCCAGTAGATGAATGTAAATGCAATGTCAGTACTGTTTTTACTAGAAATCATACTTACTATTTACTGCGGCCAAAAAGGTCCCAGCTAACACTAACAGCTGAGCTGGCCGACTTCTCTATTGACCTTGGAATTAGATGGCAAGACCTTACTGATAGCCTGATTAAAAGTCAAATTTTTAGAACAGACAGATGACCAAGTGGGAAATCGGACTATTCATATTATACATGCCAATGGGGACATGTTAAGGATTGCCACTGCAGAGAAACAAATAACTTATCACTGGTATGATATATTCTCTGGATGGTCCCCAACCACCACTGGCATCCTATCAGTAATGCTACACCCCTTGATAGTTGTCTTGGTATTGAACTGTATTTGTATTATTGGAATGTTTAGCATGTGCTTTTGGATAAAAAGGATGTACAATAGATTGGAATCACAAACCCATGTTGCCTCACAGTACCTTCTTTTAAACAGGTTACATAGAAAGTGACACTAACGAGTATATGTATATCGTAGTGTCAAAAGGGGGATTATGTAGGGATATTAAAGAAGGTACTAACAGTGATTCCCCCAAGTGACAGTGACCCCCCACAATTTGTCCCCCCACATCTTTTGGGTCTTCTGTTAAAACTTGTAAGCTACTGTGAACACTATGTTACCACCCCTGCTGTGAGCTATAAGCCATTAAGTGACTTTCACTTTATTGTACCAGCAACGGCTCCTAGGAACAGATCCCCACCCTCTGTGATTAAATGGAATGTATGTTGATGAATGCTTGATGTACATGAATGGTTAGGGAGGTGCCAGCCTAGAAAGGGAGTATCCATCGGCCGAAGAAGGTGTCAAGTGGAATCAACCAGATGACCCCCGGAGGGCGAACTGGGATCCACCCCAGCACCTCAAAGGAAAGAAGACAGAATGGAGCCACCCACCTGCTGATTGATTTAACAACAGCAGAATGAAACAACTTCCATGAACTAACATAGGGAAAAATCCCTATAAAACTGGACTCTGAAGAATAAGTCTTTGAGTCTATGGTTCTGCTGCCAGCCTCCAGGAGCATCAGATGAATCTGACAAGGACTCGGCTCCACCCTCATGCCCAGGTTACCTGGCCAGTAACTTGGCATGAGCAACTTCTAGGCTGGTAACTATGACATCTATGCAGAACCTGTGTGTGTGTGTGTGAATGAATGTGAAACTGAATGAAATGTTATAGCTATAACAGACTGCTTACTATGATTCTTTTTATATTTACAATAAATGTGGCATCTTTGCCTTATCCCTCTTAATAAGATCCTGCTGGTTTTTATTCTATTGGTATAACACTACTTCAGTTGACTGCCTGTTCTCCTCAAGTGGGTTCAGGGAAGCAGCAGGAAACAGGAAGCGTGCCAAGGTAGCCCGGGAGGGGTGGGGGAGGAGGGAAGTGCCGGGTGGGGTGGGGGAGGAGGGAAGAACAAGGACACATTGCACGTTAAAACTTTAAAACTTATTGAAGGCCAGCCTTCTGTTGCTTGGGCAATCCTCTGGGGTGGAGTGGCTGGGTGGCCGGAGGCCCCCCCACCGCATTCTTGGGCATCTGGGTGAGGAGGCTATGGAACTTGGGGAGACAGGGGGTGCAGCAGGGGCTGGCCGGAGGCCCCCCCACCGCGTTCTTGGGCGTCTGGGTGAGGAGGCTATGNTGCCGCCTCTCACCTTGTACATGTTGGTTCGAACAAAACAACTCTATCCATCATATTACAGTTTTGAACCTGTCTTTAGGATGGGTCAGCTTGTTCCTTTTTATCTATGTGGAATGTTCCAGTATCAGAGTGTCCTGGTACCATGTTTATATTTCTAGTATCCAATACACTGTAGGTATATGTTTATGCAACCTCAGCCCTATCCTTGCCAACTTCTGTGAGCAGGGCCTGCCTCTGGCTCACAGCCTAACTTTGCTTTATGCTAGCAAAGTCTTGACTATTACTTTGGTTCAGGCCCCAGGCCTCATACCGGGCCTCTGATACCAAGGTTTAGATCTCAGGGCCTCCTCTTACCACAGACGTAAAAAAAAAATTGCTCACTGGTCACTGTACATATGATAAAGAAATTCAGCATTGTAATTTATTTCTTTTCTGTTTGGCTATATGAAAGTATAGCTTCTGTTCATCAAACTGATCAGGAATCATGTTCATACAGGGACTAAGGGAAAGCCACCTTGCATCAGAAATCTGCAGTATCTTCTGGTAGTCTAGGAGTTACCGAACGGCCAAGTGACATGGTGTGCGGGGTTGAGGGCTGATGGGTGACAATGAAAGAGGATGGGTGATGGTCAAAAAAGAGGAAACTTAGCAACAAAGCGCAGTGCTTGGTGATGGAGTGATAAGAGATTAGATGAGAGGAATTTCTCAGACTGTGAACTTCCAAACTGCTGAGCTCAGCCAAACTGCGACAGATCACCCTTGATTAANTTTCACCCTCTTGTCACACAGGTTGAAAGTCAGTGGCCTCTGGCGATCACCTTCTGCAAGTGTATTTTCCCACTTTATCACGAAGCTCTTGGGTTTTTACCCCATAAATGATAGGGTTGAGCATAGGAGGAATGAGGTGATAAAGGGCGGTCAAGATGCTGCGAACATGGGGAGCGATGCCCCCACTGAACCGGATTGTCAGGATGGTGAAGAGGATGGGAGTATAAAACATCAGCATTACACACATGTGGGCTGTGCAGGTGTTGAGGGCTTTCTGGTGGGCTCCCTTGGAGGAGATTCTGAGGACGGCCCTAATGATGAGACCATACGACAGGGCAATGAGCATCAGATCTGACCCCATGAGTAAAAATGGCATCACGAAGCTGTACGTCCTGTTGAATGTGATGTCCCCACACGATATCATTGCCACAAGCATGTGCTCACAGTGCGTGTGGGGGATAATGTGGTTGTCACAGAATGGCAGCCTGCTCAGGGTCAGGGGCAGGGGCAGCATGAAGAGTAAAGCTCTTACCAAACCCGCAAGCCCTAGCATAGCTATTCGTGCATTGGTGAGGATGGTGGCATATCTCAGAGGATTACATATGGCAAAATAGCGATCAATGGCCATTGTCATGAGAACAGCAGACTGCACAAAAGAAACTGTGTGAAGGAAGAAAATCTGTGTGAGGCAGCCATGCACAGTAATGCCTTTCAAATTGAACCAAAATATACACAGTGCCTTTGGCACGACTGTGCTAGACATGGTGATGTCTGTGAGTGCCAGCATGCAGAGCAGCAGGTACATCGGCTTGTGCAGGGTCNGTGCAGGGTCTGCTCTTTGCCTACAACAAACAGAACCATGAAATTTCCCAACAGGCTGAAAATGTATGAGGTAGAGAAAGGGATGGAAATCCAAACGTGGGCATCTTCCATCCCAGGGATACCCATTAGGATGAATGTTGACGGGTCAGAGAGGGTGAGGTTCAAAGCTGCCATGAAGTCATCAATGTGTCGATTGGGCTTAGAAATGCTCAATATACCTGTGAAGGGAGAGGAGCACCGTGAGAGGGGTTACATGGTTTATACAATTAAATGGGTAAATATTATGTAGTTATTACCAATCTAGAAAGGGGGGTGAGCAGTGAGGTGACAACATTTGCAGATGGCACCAGATTATTTAGGCCATAGTCAAGTACAGAGAAGTTCTCAAAGGGAGCTAACCAAGCCACATGAATGTGCAGCATGTTGGCAGATGAAATTTGATGGCAATAATTGCCTTGTGTACGCCCGTTGGAGGGAAAAACTTGAATTCCTCAAACACCTTACAAGGTTCTAATTTAACTGTATGCACTCAGGACAGGAATCTGAGTGTCATGGTTCAGAACTCTGTGAAACCCTGCTCACAGTGCAAGCACAGACAGAAACTAAGGAAAACATTGGGATCCAGGAGGAGTGGGGTGGGGAATCATACAGAAAATACAGTGTCATGATATCAGTCAGTCAATGTTTCACCCTCCTCTGGACTCCTCTCTGTAGTACTGGGCACCCTTCTCACATAGAATATTGCAGAAATAGAGGGTTTCAGGCAAGGAGAACAAGAGTTATCAAGGTCCTGGGGAAACACACATATGAAGAAAGGTTGAAAAGACTGGGATTATTACCTTACAAAGGAGATGAAGAAGACGGGACATGAGAAAAGTCTATAAAATACTGATTGATAGAGAGCCGATCGAGAATGTCATCTCCCGTCTCATTACACAACATTAAGAGGACATTGGATTAAACTGAAAAGTGGCAAATTCAAAACAGATAAAAAAGAATGCTTTCTTCACTCAATGCCTAATTAGGCTGAGGAACTCATTGCCACAAGAGGTAGTTGAGGCCAGTAGCTAAGCAAGAATCAGGAAGGGTTTGGACATTCACATGGACAGTAAGATTTCCAGTTACAATAGGTACAGCTAAATACATATTTTGGAAAGCCAATATGCCAATGTGATTCAGGGCACAAGCCAGTCTCTAGCTTTTAGACATTTGGGTGAGACCCTCCTGATGGTGAAGTCACCTTCCCCATCCATCTACTGCTGGGTTTTTTAAACATTCTTCTGCAACACCTGTGGCTGTCACTGTCACAGAGAGGACACTGGACTAGATAGACCATAGGTCTGATCCACGATACAGTTCCTATATTGGAAAGGAGCCAAGTTCTCCCCATGGAAACAGACATTATCATAAAATCATAGACTATTAGGGTTGGAAGAGACGTCAGGAGTTATTCTAGTCCAATCCCCTGCTCAAAGCAGGACCAACACCAACTAAATCATCCCAGCCAAACCTTTGTCAAGCCGGGTCTTAAAAACCTCTAAGGATGGAGATTCCACCACCTCCCTAGGGAACCCATTCCAGNCCCCCTAATCATTTTCATTGCCCTCCGCTGGACTCTCTCCAATTTGTCCACATCCCTTCCGTTGTGGGGGGTCCAAAACTGGACGCAATGCTCCAGGTGTGGACTCACCAGTGTTGAATAGAGGGGAATAATCACTTCCCACACTCCGCTGACAATGCTCCTACTAATACAGCCCAATATGCCATTGGTCATCTTGGCAACAAGGGCACACTGCTGATTCATATCCAGCTTCTCGTCCACTGTAATCCCTAGGTCCTTTTCTGCAGAACGGCTGCTTAGCCAGTCGGTCAGTAGCCTGTGACGGTGCCTGGGATTCTTCCTTTCTAAGTGCGGGACTCTGCACTTGTCCTTGTTGAACCTCGTCAGATTTCTTTTGGACCAATCCTCCAATTTGTCTAGGTCACTCTGGATCCTATGCCAACCCTCCAGCGTATTTACCTCTCCCCCGAACTTAGTGTCATCTGCGAACTTGCTGAGGGGGCATTTAATCCCAATATCCAGATCATTAATAAAGATGTTGAACAAAACCAGCCCCAGGGCTTACCCCTTGGGCAATACTCTTCATACCGGCTGCCAACTAGCCATTGAGCCGTTGATCACTACCTGTTGAGCCCAACAACCAAGCCAACTTTCTATACACCTTATACTCCATTCATCCAATCCATACTTTTTTAACTTGCTGACACGAATACTGTGGGAGACTGCATCAAACGCTTTGCTAAAGTCAAGTTATATCACATCCACCGCTTCTCTATATCCACAGAACCAGCTATCTCATCTGTGATCTGTGTTGGTTGGCCCACTGAGCCGCTAGGGGGCAGTAGGGAGCTATGGCCTCACTGGCCGGACTGGGTCACACCTCTGTCAGTGGGGAATTAGCGGTGGGAAGGGGAGCGCCGGCAAGAGTCTGTAGCACGCCCCTCAGGCAGGGGAGCGCCGGCAAGAGTCTGTAGCACACCCCTCAGGCAGGGGAGCGTCGGCAAGAATCTGTAGCACGCCCCTCAGGCAGGGGAGCACCGGTAGGAACCTATAGCACGCCCCTCAGGCAGGGGAGCGCCGGCAACGGCTTGTAGCACGCCCCTCAGGCAGGGGAGCGCCGGCAAGGGTCTGTAGCGCGCCCCTCAGGCAGGGGAGCGCGGGCAAGGGTCTGTAGCACGCCCCTCAGGCAGGGGAGCATCGGTAAGAACCTATAGCACGCCTCTAAGGCAGGTGAGCGCTGGCAAGGGTCTGTAGCATGCCCCTCAGGCAGGGGAGTGCCGGCAAGGGTCTGTAGCACGCCCCTCAGGCAGGGGAGTGCCGGCAAGAGTCTGTAGCACGCCCCTCAGGCAGGGGAGCACCGGCAAGGGCCTATAGCACGCCCCTCAGGCAGGGGAGCGCTGGCAAGAGTCTGTAGCACGCCCCTCAGGCAGGGGAGCACCGGCAAGGGCCTATAGCACGCCCCTCAGGCAGGGGAGCGCTGGCAAGAGTCTGTAGCACGCCCCTCAGGCAGGGGAGCGCTGGCAAAAGTCTGTAGCACACCCCTCAGGCAGGGGAGCGTCGGCAAGAATCTGTAGCACGCCCCTCAGGCAGGGGAGCGCTGGCAAGGGTCTGTAGCACGCCCCTCAGGCAGGGGAGCATCGGTAAGAACCTATAGCACGCCTCTCAGGCAGGGGAGCGCTGGCAAGGGTCTGTAGCATGCCCCTCAGGCAGGGGAGCGCTGGCAAGGGTCTGTAGCATGCCCCTCAGGCAGGGGAGTGCCGGCAAGGGTCTGTAGCACGCCCCTCAGGCAGGGGAGCGCCGGCAAGGGTCTGTAGCGCCCCTCAGGCAGGGGAGCACCGGCAAGAGTCTGTAGTGTTGTCGGGATTCTGTTCCTGAGGCGGGTCACCTGGGTAGGGGAACGCAGGCCCACCCTACACCACTGCATTCCAGCCCAGGGCCCTGACAGTGGTGGGGCGAGGGTCCCGCCACTGGGTCAGCGGGGTCCCTCCGCAACACGCTGACCAAATAGACTCACCGCACTGTGCAGTTCTGTCCCTGGGCTACTTCCTACCCGATTGCTAGTGCAAGTCCCTCTGGTCCCTCCAGTTCATCCGGGTAGTCAGCTGCTGGCAGCTCCAGCTCCCCCTCCACCTCAGGCTCCTCCAGTCCCTCCGGGTACTCGGCGGCGGGCAGTCCTGGTAGTCCCAGTCCTTCCTCCCGGTCAGATTTTCCCTGGTCCAGGGCCTCCCCTGGCGTGGCATCAGGGTCTGAAGGGACCAGCCCGCGGTCTGCGTCTGCCTCCCTCCCTGGTGCTCCTCTGACTGAGCTAAGGGCCCCGCCATTTGTACTTCCTGTTCCACGCCTCCCCTTCCGCGGGGTAGAGTCAGCTTGGCCTGGCCCCACCCACTCAGGCTGAGAGAGCAGCTCTTTACCCTCAGGTTCGGAGGGAAGCCACCCTGGCTTCCTACATCATCATAGAAGGCAATCAGGTTGGTCAGGCAAAGACTTGCCCTTGGTGAATCCATGTAGACTTTTCCCAATCACCTTCCTCTCCTTCAAGTGCTTCAAAATGGATTCCTTGAGTACCTGCTCCATTATTTTGCCGGGCTATAGTTCCCCGGGTTCTGGGCTATGACTTTGTGCTGGGCTATGACTTTGGGCTCAACAGAATGGGCACGAAATGCACAAGGTTCTTGGTATTTACTGCTACAGGCCTGCACCTCTGTTACTTCCCTTGTTTCTTTTAGTGAGACAATTTCTTGCAGGCACCCAGCTTTGTCTGAGACAGGGGTCCCCAACTCGGTGCCCGTGGGCGTCATGGTGCCCGTCGGGGCATCCATATGTGCCCGATGTGACGAAGTGAGAATGTTTTGTTGTGTTCTTTGAGTACTGAGGGGGAAGGTTGCAGGGGAGCTTGGCTGGGACTGCCTGCATGGGGGAAGGGAGATACCTGAGCATGTAACATGAGAACCCAGGAGAGGAGCTGAAGACCAGGTAACACCTCTGACCGGGAATCTGGACAAAGGACAAAGGCTGGGGGAGGAGCCGGGGGGAAGGGAGAAAGAAGAGGCCTGGAAGGGGTTTTCAGTTTTTGGAGCTGACTGGAAATGGAGAGGGGTGGCCTGACAGGGCTTGGGCTTCCCCACGGGGCTGTGGCCTCCCTGGGCCCCCCAGATGGACCTAACTAAAGGGGGCCCTGTTGTCTGTACGGCAAGACCTGTTTTGGACTGTGTTCCTGTCATCTCAATAAACCTTCTGTTTTACTGGCTGGCTGAGAGTCATGGTGAATCACAGGAAGCCAGGGGTACAGGGCCCTGACTCCCCCTCACTCCGTGACACCCGCCTACTGGCCGCCAGACAAGCAGCTGCCAAAATACCACCGAGAATCGGCAACATCAAGGAGCGCTACCGCCGAAATGCCGTCGATTTTCGGCGGCATTTTGGCGGCGACACCTCTGGACCTTGCCGCTTCTTGGCGGCATTTCGGCGGCTGCTTGTCCAGTGGCCACGGTCTTCGGCAGCTAGTCTTCCGGCGCCCGCCCCACGGAAAAGGTTGGGGACCACTGTTCTCAGACATATGTTACTGGAGTTAACTGACAAGTGTAACAAAGATTCGTGTCAGCAACTCAGCCACTTATCCTCCTCATGCCTGAAAATCGATGAAGTTTGCAGATGACACACAAATTCGGGGATTTTAAATAATGTAGAGGACAGGTCTCTGATTCAGAGCAATCTGTATTGGTTGGTCAACTGGTTTGAAGCAAACAATATGTGTTCCAATATAGCTATGTAGATATCTACATCTAGGAACAAAGAATGTAGGTGATGGTAACAGGATGGGGGATTCTCGTGGGAAGCACAATGACTCTGAACAAGATTAGGGGGCATGAAGGGGTAATTACTGCACATGAGCTCCCAGTGTGACCCTGCAGCCAAAAGAACCAGTGTGATCCTTGGAGGATAACCAGGGAAATCTTAAGAATTAGAGAAGATATTTTACCTCTGTATTTGACATTGGTGTGACTGCTGCTGGAATCCTGTGTCCAGTTCTGATGTCCACCATCAAAGATGGATGTAGATACACTGAAGAGTGTTAAGAGAAGAGTAACGAGTATTATTAAATGATTAGAAATCCTGCCTTATGATAGACTCAAAGATTTCAATCTATTTATTTTATCAACAATGTCTAGGCGTTAATTTCTTAACAGTGTGTAAGTACCTACATAGGGAACCAATATGTCATAATAGGCTTTTCAGCATAACATGATCCAATGGCTGGAAGTTGAACTTAAAGAAATTCTGATGGGAGATAAGGCATACATTTTTTAAATGGTGAGAGTAATTAACCATTGGAACAATTTACCAAGGTTCTTCATGCATTCTTCATCACTGAGCATGTTTAAATAAAGGTTAGATGTTTCTCTCAAAGATCTGCTCTAGGAATAATTTTGGGGAAATTCTCAGGCCTGTGTTTTAAAGACTAGATGATCACAATGGTCCCTTCTGGCCTTTGAATGTATGAACATGTCCCCAGGAGTCTGCTAGAGACATTTTGGCTCCAAGATCGTACCTAAACTTACTGAAGTCATTTTTTCTATTCATGACCCTGCTGAATTTAGCCCTGTGGGGAGAAACTCTCATGTGACTGTGGTGCCTTGGAAATGTTACACTAGGTGTGTATTTCACGAGGCTGATGGATCCCATGATGCACTGCATGGATGAATGTTTAAGGTGAAAAAAATAATGACTTGAGCCCATAAAGTCTCTGCCCTGAGGAATGAATGTATAATAACACTTGCCATGAATGACTAAGAGCTGGTTGGCAAATGGTCCCAGAGCACCCGGGGTTTAATGCCTGTGTTGCGGTGGCCCATTGTTTCAGTCAGTGGCCAGTGGCTCCTGCACGTAGCATCTGTATTTATTGAGGCCCTAACCTGTCCCACAGTTGCCCCCTCTCATTATATAATGTGCAAACTTCTCCGCTTGTGAGTTGTTCCTGTGTAGCAGTACTTGAAGGATCATGGTGTGTATGGGTGTAACAGGAGAAGCCACACTGGTGCCTGCCTTGGCATTTGTCACTAATGATATTTCTCACTGGTGAGACACAGTCAATGATTACCTCCAAGACAAGGGAGCAGGTATGATGGGAGGCACCTCACCCCCCCCACAGAGAAAGAGCTGTGGCTAGCGTGGGGCAGCTCGGAGGTTGTGGGAGCGAGGGATGACTAGGGAACATGGAGAAGACACTGGCGACCAGTGTGCTGTTGTAATTTGGGCAGCCTGGGATGCGGAAGTAGAGTACGGACAGGGTTCAGAGTATGATGGGAGACTGAAGCAACTGAGGAGCAAAGGTCAATGGTTCTTTCCACTAGTGAAATGCCTGAAGTTATGTAAATAACATTCAACAACAGCAACAACAACAACTGTTGGAAACAAAATTGAGTAAGGTTTGTGACACCCAAGCTGCCGTTCTGTGGCTTGGCATAGAATCATAGAATCATAGAATCTCAGGGTTGGAAGGGACCTCAGGAGGTATCTAGTCCAACCCCCTGCTCAAAGCAGGACCAAACCCAACTAAATCAGCCCAGCCAGGGCTTTGTCAAGCCTGACCTTAAAAACCTCTAAGGAAGGAGATTCCACTACCTCCCTAGGTAACCCATTCCAGTTCTTCACCACCCTACTAGTGAAAAAGTTTTTCCTAATGTCCAACCTAAACCTCCCCCTCTGCAACTTGAGACCATTACTCCTTGTTCTGTCATCTTCTATCACTGAGAACAGTCTAGATCCATCCTCTTTGGAACCCCCTTTCAGGTAGTTGAAAGCAGCTATCAAATCGCCCCTCATTCTTCTCTTCTGCAGACTAAACAATCCCAGTTCCCTCAGCCTCTCCTCGTAAGTCATGTGCTCCAGCCCCCTAATCATTTTTGTTGCCCTCCGCTGGACTCTCTCCAATTTATCCACATCCTTCTTGTAGTGTGGGGCCCAAAACTGGACACAGTACTCCAAATGAGGCCTCACCAGTGCTGAGTAGAGGGGAATGATCACATCCCTCGATCTGCTGGAAATGCCCCTACTTATACAACCCAAAATGCCATTAGCCTTCTTGGCAACAAGGGCACACTGTTGACTCATATTCAGCTTTTCGTCCACCGTAACCCCTAGGTCCTTTTCTGCAGAACTGCTGCCCAGCCATTCGGTCCCTAGTCTATAGCAGTGCATGGGATTCTTTCGTCCTAAATGCAGGACTCTGCACTTGTCCTTGTTGAACCTCATCATATTTCTTTTGGCCCAATCCTCTAATTTGTCTAGGTCCCTCTGTATCCTATCCCTACCCTCCAGCGTATCAACCACTCCTCCCAGTTTAGTGTCATCTGCAAACTTGCTAAGGGTGCAGTCCACACCATCTTCCAGATCGTTAATGAAGATATTGAATAAAACCGGCCCCAGCACCGACCCTTGGGGCACTCCACTTGATACCGGCTGCCAACTAGACAAGGAACCATTGATCACTACCCGTTGAGCCCGACCATCTAGCCAGTTTTCTATCCACCTTACCGTCCATTCATCCAGCCCATACTTCTTTAACTTGCTGGCAGGGCAAAGAGACCCTGAAACCCCCCCAAACACACTCGGGGCCAGGAAATGTCCCAGTGCTGGCCTTGGACCAACAGTCACAAAAAAAAATTAATTTCAACAGAGCTGCCCACTTGTCTGTGTACATGCCACTCCGTGCCCCCACAACACCCAGCGCTGCTGTCCCTGTACACCCCTTACCTGTCCCACAACCCTCAATGCTGCCCGCCTGTCCCTTTACACTCCACTCCCAGCCCCTAGAACCCACCAGCGCTGCCTGCCTTTCTGTGTTCACACCAATCCCAGCCCCACAACCCCCAGCACTGCTCCCTCTCCTTGTAAACCCCCTGCCTGCCCCACAACCCCCAGCGTTGCCCACTTGTCCGCGTACACTCTACTCGCTGCTCCCACAACCTGTCCATTTACACACTGCTCCCCACCCCCACAACTCCCAATGCTACCCTCCTGTCCCTGTGTACCCGCTGCCTATCCCCACAACCCCCATCACTGCCCGCCTCTCCATGTACTCCCCTCTCCCCACCTCGATAACCCTCAGTGTACATCACACTCCCTGCCCCAGAACCCCCAGTGCCCTGAATAGACCCTGCAGAATCATCTGTCTCGCCTGGAAGCATTTTGCCTAGATGTGTTACCCAGGTGTAACTAGATTGAAATACAGCTATGTAGTCAATATCCATAACTTCAGATACAAAAATGATACATGCATATAAATAGGATACTGGACCTGTCTTGCATAAAATGGATCATAATTATGCCATAATCATATCATAATAACATCACTATGAAGAATAGGGGGTGCAGTGTCACACAAAGATCAATGGTTCATTCCACCAGTGAAATGCCTGAAGTTACGTAAACAACATTCAACAACAACAATTGGAAACACCCAGGCTGCGGTTCTGTGACCTGCCAGGGCAAAGAGACCCTGAGACCCTCAAAAACACTCTCAGGGCCAGGAGAGGTACCAGCTATAGCCTGGGACCAACAATCACAATGAAAAATTTAACTTCAACAGTGCTGCCCGCCTGTCCATGCACACCCCCTGCCTGCCCCCACAACCACGAGTACTGCCCACCTGTCCATTTATCCCCTGCCTCCCCACAACCCCCAGCACCACCCGTCTGTCCGTATACACCCTGCTCTCCACCCCAATAACCCTCAGTGCTGCCTGCCTGACCGTGTACATCCCACTCCCTGCCCCATATCCCCCAGTGCTGGCCACTCTCCAGGTAGACCCCCCACCCCCACAATTTCCAGCACTGCCACACAGTGATACCCCTCACCCAGGACCAAAACCAGGTGCCAGACCCAACAGTGACAGCCAACAGAAATATCTCCTCAGACTAGGTTAAACTCAATGTCTGGAAAAGGGGAGGATCAGTCTGACCTGCCTTTCTGGGGGCAAAGGGAACCCCAGCAGCAGCTCAGCCTGTGCAGGGAAGGAGAGAGGGACAGACCCGGTGGGAGGGAGAGAGGACGTGGAGACTAAAAGGAGCCAGCGTCAGTAACTCTTCCTAAAAAAATGACACAAAGCTTTAGTGTATTGCAGGCAGTTCGAAACCTGGACACGCCTTCCTGAGGCTGCGTTTCTGTGTCGGCAATTGCTGACATTACCACAAGGCTGTAATGGAGTTTCTCACAGGAGGAGGGATGGTCCGAATGGGGGAAGGTGTCAGAGAATCTGCTACAGTGTGGTCCATATTCCGTTACAGTCTGAGACACCCCCTACCACAGGAGGCCTCATTATGCCTCTTTGGTCTGTGCATTACGCAGGATGTTCATTCCCTATTTCACCCAGTTTCAGGATTCGGAGCCACTGTGATCTGGATACCGCATGGTGCCCCCAAACACATTCATTTTGCTTTCATGGACATCTCTCGGTGAGGTGTCCAACACTGTCTGGTTTCCTCTAAGCCAGAAACATGCTTTTCTTTTTACTGCCTTTTGTTGGTTCCTGTCCTCTCCAGACCCAGGGATGCAGGTGCATGGAGAGAGCAGACTACTCTCCCTCTCTGAATTTTTTGTTTATCCCAATTGTTCTGAAGTTCTGACCAGTGTGACATCAATTCTTGTTGTGACCCCTCTGGTAACACAGACACCCAGTGCAGAGGCTTTGGCTGTACTATCTAATAGGGCAGTGAAGTTCCTGAATTCCAAAACTTGAACAAATCAGAGGAAAAACCACACAGCCCCCCCCAAAAAGAAGCTACTGAGACAGCTAGAAGGACAACTCACCAAAATCCTGGTCAGCAGAGAGAGGAAATCTCCTTACTGCGACAGAAAGGCAAAGCCCTGAGAATCACTATATGAATCTCACATGTCTGACACTCAGCGTGCTGGACAGTGATCTATATTATTCCCCTGTACAGTCCCTGCAGACTCTCAGATTGGAGCAGCGGGAAGAGCAGAAAATAGACCCTGGAGAACTTCGACTTGAGAGCCTCCCCTGGGAGTGAAGAAATGATTTGCCGATACCAGGGGCTCATATTGTCAGGGCAAACTGAGTCTTGCAGACTGTTCAGTCTAGCAATTGATGATGGTTTTCTTTTTTGTGTTTAATGTACTGCCATCTGCACTCTGTGTGGGAATGCTACCATAAGAGACAGGACCAGCGTACCGCTGCATACCACTCATGCAGTTGTAATATCCAGTTCATTAACTGCCAAAAAGTCACTGCCACCGTGTGGAGGCCAAATGATGTGATCCTGAATTAATGCAGGCCAAAGGGCCTGGGAAAGGCTTTCTTCTCCCATGATACTATCAAAGGTTTTTACCAGTATCCCTTTGTGAGGTTAAAAGTGTATATATATCTGGCAACTCCCAACAGGTCTAATTGTTCATCTACTCTCTGCATCAGGTAAGCATCAAATTTCAATAATGATTTGATGTTTCAGAAATCGATGCAGAAACCAGTTGTGTTATCCTGTGTCAGAACTGGTACAATGGGACTTCTCCACTCTGTGATTCCTTCACCACTCCCAGGACCAAAATGACCTGGAGTTCATCTCACATGGTATCCCACATTGTATGAGGGAACAGCCACGAAGGTTCCCTGATCTGTTGCTATGGGGCCATTTCAGTGTGTTGGTATTTTAGGTAGATGTGCCCTGCTGGGGTCAGAACACAGTGGTAACGGAATCAAACCACTGCAACATCTCTATATTTTGTTCGTGCTACAGTCCCTCAACCATGCTTGCGTGAGAGGTGCCTGGGGGCCAAATTTGGGCTCTGGAGGTATGATGTTCATGAGTTGTCAGCCCTGGGGTGCAGTCTGGGAGTCATGGTAGATGCTGTGCCCCTCTAAGCACTCTGGGCTGGCCATTTTCACACTGCTTTGCTAGTGATTCACCCTCTCCAGGCCCTGTTATCACCCAAAACGACAGCAAATGGCACCACAAACCCAAACGGAGCTACCTGAGGGCTTAGCTATGCCACCCAAATACAAACAGCAGCCAATTCCCAGGCTCCCCAGGCTCACCCCCCAACCACTGGAGTATAAACCCAAATTGATACTGTCTTGATATACACAGGGAGCTGTATAATGTAAGCTCATTAACAGAGTTTTCCCTCCCCAGAACAAAGCAGAGTACCTAGCAAATAAACAAAACTGCAAACTAAACCTAAGATACTAGATAGATTGGATATGAATTAGCAATTTTTCACCCTGGCTGTTGATACAAACAGTCCACCAGGTTTGCATATACTGGCTAGAAATCCTTTTAGCCTGGAACCAGAACTTCCCCCAGTTCAGTCTTTGTTCCTTGGATATTCCCAGGAGTTCTCTTGTGTGGAGAGTGAGGCCACTAGATGATGTCACACTCCACCTTATATAGGTTTAACATATGGCAGGAATTCTTTGTTCCAAAAACTGTTCCCAGTCCAGTTTGTGGAAAAATACAGGTACCCAAAATGGAGATCAGTGTCATGTGGTCTGGTCCCATGCCCTTGCATTGCCCTGCTGAAAAATAGCAGCCATTGCCCAGAGGCTGATGAAGAAGTGTTCTAAGCAAGGTTCAACAGGTTGGGATAAGCTTGTGCTAAAGCCCATTGTTTCCCCTAATGGCCCATTATCCTGAGTAGGCCCTTCACAACCAGCTGTCTCGCCTGGAAGCATTTTGCCTAGTTGGTGTCACCCAGGTGTAACTACATTTGAAATACAGACACATAGTCAATATTCATATCTTCACATACAAAAATGATACATGCACAGAAATAGGATAATCCATTTCAGCAAATCATAACTTTTCCTATGACACCGGACAAGACATATCTTGCACAAAATGTATCACAATTATATCATAATCATATAACTATGGAGAATATGGCCTGCTAAACCCAGGGTTGTGAGTTCAATCCTTGAGGGGGCCACTTAGGGATCTGGGGCAAAAATTGGTCCTGCTAGTGAAGGCAGGGGGCTGGACTCAATGACCCTTCGGGGTCCCTTCCAGCTCTATGAGATAGGTATATCTCCATATATTATATTATTATCACAATGAGGTTATGAGGAGGATCCCCTTCTAGGCTTCTAAAAGGTTCAAATGAGAGCAGCATGAACATTAGAAAACATAACCCCACCTAGACATACAAAATTATGGGATCTAAATTAGCTGTTTCCACTCAAGGAAGAGATCTTGGGGTCATCATAGATAATTCTCTGAAAACATCTGCTCAGTGTGCCACAGCAGTCAGAAAAGCTAACAGAATGTTGGGAACCATTAGGAAAGGGATAGATAGGAAGACAGAAAATATAATATTGCCACTATATTGTAGCATTTTATTTTATTTAAAGTGAATTTTATAACATGGTATTACATGACCGTGGGTTCAGCTCTGGTGGCTACAGTTTCAAGCTTAACAGAGTGGAAGTCACCTCTGCTACTTGCTTCAAAGTTAGAGACTCTAGGAATACATAAAGACCAAGGGCAAAGACGAAACATACATTCACCAGTACAAAGTCTAGTCTATTTTGTAAGTTTTATTAAAGTTATGATTAAAGTTATGATTAAAGTTATGATTACCCAATCACATAGAAATTCTATACAGACCTATGCTCAAGTTACAAATATAGTTATATTCACATCCTTAACAACAGTGTTAGAGTCTCATGAGTCTCTCATGGTTCGATCATCAGTAGAGGGATGATTTCTGCTGGAATCTCCCAGAGGGAGCTCAGTTTTCCCATTCTGGGCATCCACTTTTTCTAATGTGGTTCTGTCTACACTAGGGGGGGGGGCAAACGTTTTGGCCTGAGGGTCACATCAGGGTTCTGAAACTGCATGAAGGGCTGGGTAGGGAAGGCTGTGCTTCCCCAAACAGCCTGGCCCCCACCCCCTATCTACCCTCAACCACTTCCCGCCCCCTGACTGCCCCCCTCAGAACCTCCGATCCATCCAACCCTCCCCCTGCTCCTTGTCCCCTGACCGCCCCCTCCAAGGACCCCCCGCCCAAAACCACCCCTGGGGACCCCACCGCCTATCCAACCCCCCGCTCCCTGTCCCCTTACTGCCCCACCCCCTATCCACACCCCCGCCCCCTGATAGGCCCCCTGGGACTCCCACGCCCATCCAACCGCCCCCTGCTCCCTGTCCCCTGACTGCCCCCCCCGGACTCCCTGCCTCTTATCCAACCCCCCAGCTCCCCGGCCCCTAACCAGGCCTCTCAGGACTTGCATCCGCGCCACCCAGCCAGAGCCAGCCATGCCACCACGCAGTCTAGAGCACCAGGGCAGACCCACGGCTCTGGCAGCCACATTGCCCGGCAGGGAGCTCACAGCCCCACCACCCAGAGCGCTGGCGGCATGGCAAGCTGAGGCTGTGGGGGATGGGGGACAGCAGGAGAGGGGCGGGAGCTAGCGTACCCGGCCGGGAGCTCAAGGGCCAGGCAGGACAGTCCTGCGGGCCAGATGTGGCCCACGGGCCGTAGTTTGCCCACCTCTGGTCTTACGCCTACATTCTGCATGTGTCCATAAAAGTGCCTGCCGTCTTTTCTCTTATTGGCCTCTTTCCCCTGGAAACTTAAGGGACCTCGATTTTCTATAGGCTGGGTAAGTTCCCTTTGTTCTCATTAGCATTGACACACAACCTGTGTTCCATGATTAATACACGTCTGAGACAGATGCGCCTTTACAGTATTTTTATGATCTAATATTAATCTTCTGGGTAATTTTGTGCAATTTTACCCACAATCTTAGGGCATCGGGTTATATCTCAATTTCTTGTCTCCAAGGCCTAAAATAGCTAAGCTAAAGTCTTGCAGTCTTCAATTTATAGGTCTTGCATTTCAGCTTGTCTTACTCATGTCTAATATTTGGTTCCTCTAAATACTGATGAATCTGATACTTTGATAATCCTACAAATTAACTCTAATTAACATATAATTAGTATACGTAACATAACAAATTGAATAAAAATAACATCACACAATAAATTGATACTAAACTAAAATCACTGGCTACATTCCCTCTGTGACGGGTTGGTTCACAGAAACCCCCTTGGGAGCTGCCAGCTGATGTGCCAAGGCTACCTCTGGTTCTATTCTCCCCTGCCAGCTACTGGTGGTTCCAGCACTCAAAGTCTTGCTGACAGCCAGACACACCTATCTGCTCCAGACACAGACCAGAGTCTGAACCACCTATCCCAAAGCTGCAGGGTTACCTGAGAACAGCTCACAGAAGTCTGCTTGCCTTTAACACTCAGATGCCCAATTCCCAATGGGGTCTAAACCCAAATAAATCCGTTTTACTCTGTATAAGCTTTATACAGAGTAAACTCATAAATTGTTCGCCCTCTATAACACTGATAGAGAGATATGCACAGCTGTTTGCTCCCCCAGGTATTAATACATACTCTGAGTTAATTAATAAGTAGAAAGTGATTTTATTAAATACAGATAGTAGGATTTAAGTGATTTCAAGTAGTAACAGACAGAACAAAAGAAGTTACCAAGCAAAATAAAATAAAATACGCAAATCTATGTCTAATTGCACTAAATACAGATAAGATCCTCACCAGTTCCAAAATGTTCTCTTTTACAGGCTAATCTTCTTTTAGCCTGGGTCCAGCAATCACTCACACCCCCTGTAGTTTTCAGTTTCCTTCAAGTGTCCTGTGGGGGTGGAGAGGCTCCTTCTTTAGCCAGCTGAAGACAAAATGGAGGGGTCTCCCACAGGTTTAAATAGACTGTCTCTTGTGGGTGGAGACCCCCTCCTCTCCCTCTGTAGAATCCTGTCACAGAATGGAGATTCGAAAATCACATGGGCAGGTCACATGCCCATGCATGACTCAGGACTGCAGGTAGCAGCCATTACCCACATGCTGCCTTGAACGTCCTCAGGTAGACTTCTGATGTGGATTGGAATCTTCCAAGCTCTTTTGTCTGTTAAGTGCCCCCTGACTGAACACCTAATTTGCACATTCCTTTCCCCAGAAGTCACCAAATGTTCTAACTGAGGCCCCTTAGGAATCAAGCAATTACACAGCCCATGTTCATAACTTTGAACACACAAATGGTGCCTGCATACAACTAGGGTGAACATAACTAGTAGATCATAACCTTTACATAGATATGTACCTGGCACAGGCAGCACAAAACATATTCCAGTTATGTCATATTCCCACAAAGCCTTATGGGAGGTACCGTCACACCCTCCGTGACAGGATGAATGTTATCTCATTATGATTGATCATAGAATCATAGAATATCAGGGTTGGAAGGGACCTCAGGAGGTCATCTAGTCCAACCCCCTGCTCAAAGCAGGATGAATCCCCAACTAAATCATCCCAGCCAGGGCTTTCTCAAGCCTGATCTTAAAAACCTCTAAGGAAGGAGATTCCACCACTTCCCTAGCTAACCCATTCCAGTGATTCACCACCCTCCTAGTGAATTTTTATTTCCTAATATCCAACCTGAACCTCCTCCACGGCAACTTGAGACCATTACTCCTTGTTCTGTCATCTGGTACCACTGAGAACAGTCTAGATCCATCCTCTTTGGAACACCCCTTCAGGTAGTTGAAAGCAGCTATCAAATCCCCCCTCATTCTTCTCTTCTGCAGACTAAATAATGCCAGGTCCCTCAGACTCTCCTCATAAGTCATGTGCTGCAACCCCATAATAATTTTTGTTGCCCTCCACTGGACTCTTTCCAGTTTTTCCACGTCCTAATCACTATAATTAATCACTAATCACTGCTGGATACTGTCATGTAATATGTATGTGGCAGGGCTCTTATTATCTAATCATCAAATGTCATCTGTGAACTTACTGAGGGTGTAATTAATGCCATCATCCAGATCACTAATAAAGATGTTGAACAAAACCGGCCCCAGGACCAATCCCTGGGGCACTCTTCTTGATACCGGCTGCCAACTAGACATCGAGCTGCTGATCACTACCCATTGAGCCCAACAATATAGCCAGATTTCTATCCACCTTATAGTCCATTCATCCAATCCATACTTTTTTAACTTGCTGGCACGAATATTGTGGGAGACCGTATCAAAAGCTTTGCTAATGTCAAGGTATATCACATCCACTGCTTTCCCCATATCCACAGAGCCAGTTATCTCATCATAGAAGGCAGTCAGGTTGGTCAGGCATGACTTGTCCTTGGTGAAAGAACAACCGTTACGTTTTTGTCAGAGTTATGAACATTTCAGAGTTACAAATAACCTCCATTCCCAAGGTGTTCATAACTCTGAAGTTCTACTGTATATCAAAGTCTGCACAGCTGCTGCCATATGTTCATTTTGCTACAGGAATAGAATTAAAAGAGGAATTTCTGTTTTAACATCCACTATCAACACGAGCAACTGGTGAAGAGACTTCTAAACTATTGACTAATTTTGCCCAAGACACAGCCATGATTGGGGATATTGTTTTGGAATTTGCAGCAATGGAGCACAATCTATGATAGGACGGCATAGCGGGCTTGCGACAAGGATACAAGAAGTGGCTCCCTCAGCAACCTGGAATCATTGCATGATCCACAGACAGGAACTGGCTGCTAAGAAAATGGCAGAGGAGTTCAGCAATGTTCTTTCAAGTGCAGTAAATATTATAAAATGTATAAAGTCGTGCCTGGTTAATTCAAGGGGTTTTGCCATTTTATGCAAAAAGGTGGGGCAAACTTCACACAGTGTTTTTTACATGCAGAACTTTGTTGGCTGTTCAGGGGCAAGATGCTCAGAAGACTATGTGTACTGCTCGAGAAAGTCCATATTTTTCTTGCCGAGACTAGGAATATGGCAGCCAGACATGCCAATAAGTATATCCAATGAGGGTCATGGAAATGCTGTACAAGTGGAAAGCCACTGAAATCTCTGAATGTGTCTGTATTAGAAAGAGAGATCCTGAAGCATGGGGCTGGTGCAAGGCCTGAGGCCTGAACCAAAGTCAACAAAAGTATCCTACGAGCAACTGCCAGAGCCTGTCAAAAGCAGATGCCTGCCTTCAAGTCAGTGTCCAGTACATGAACTTGGCATCAGTATTGCTAAAACACACCGAACATGTAAACACATTCCAGCAGGCCAGCACAAAAACACCCAAATCTAGCACATGATGAGATGGTTTGACAAAAGCGATGAATAGCGATATCTTCTCTAAAACATCAGGAGTAAAACTACAAAGACAGGTGCTGAACAGGGATATTTTCTCTGAAACATCAGGAGAAAAGTACAAGGGGAGGTAGCAAACACATCATGAAACACGGAAGGTGATCCATAAGTTGTTTATCCCAAATTGTTTGTCTCAGTCAATAAATGTTGGTACATCTCGCTCTAACCCTTCGTCTGGCCTACGGGGCAGTGAAAAGTCCTTTGTCACAGCATACATGTGTTAGTGAGCTGGAGCAATAGCACCTCACCAGGTGCCTTCGTTACTAATGGGTCTGTGATGATTTGGCAGGTTGATCGGAGCCTGCTGTATGGGCTATCTGGCCACAGCCAGTGCAACATGCAGAAATAACGCACACATACAGCCGAACATCTGACAACAGTGTCACTTCAGGGATGAGACACAAACGTTTTCACTGCTAGTCGTTGAATAACCAACTTGAACCATGGTCTTCATGTGTGCAGTAGGGATCTGTTTGCAGGTTTTCAACGCTGGAGGACTTTGCACAATAGCGTGGTGGTCTTTCAGTTGATACTATCCAGGAAAGTGTCAACTTTAGGAGGTCTGCAGGAACAGTTTCATGAATAGTTTCCTGAAGTGGGCAAGGACCAATGCAATCAGTGGATCAGGAATCCATTCAGCTTTAAGCCAAACCCTACAGATATACTGTCTTCAAAAGAAGAGGAAATCCTTATTGCCCTGTCAAGTGACAAGGAACTAATCAACAAATTTTCACAAATGCCAGTTGCAGACTTTTGGTTATCAGTGGGATCTGAGTTTCCTGAGTTAACACACTGGGCACTTAAAATGCTCATTTTTTTTCAAACACCTCCCCATGTGAGTTAGGCTTCTCAGCATTAACTGCAATCAAAACAAAGTGTCGCTCCCAGCTTTCTGTTGAAGATGACATATGTCTTTCTTTCTACACTACAACCTTGAATTCCTCTACTTTGTACAGCCAGAAAACAAAACCCCATCCTCCTGATATGATAAGACTGATGGAAATTATACTGAATTTAAAATGTCATTGGTTGGTGTCATGTTTCCGGGAGGCTTACTATGAGAAAGTTTGAATATCCTCACTTTAGAGATTTCATATTTCAAACAAATTAGTGAAGTATTTGGTAAATGTGTTAATTTTTGACAGTAGTGCATTAGGAACCGTTTTTTCAGAAGTTTGTACCATACTTCTGCTGTTTCTCATCATCTCAGTAACAGTAGGAAGTGATGAACACTCATTTTCAAAACTGAAACTTTCAAAGAACTCCCTACAACATCCTTCTTCAATTGGTGGCCCATGGGCCACATCTGGCTCATGAGGGCCTTCTTTTTGGCTTGCCAGGCATCAGCTGTTTTTACCTGCTCCCTGCTGGTTGCTTCCATGCTGATGACAGGTTCTGCTCCGTAACAATCTAAAGCAGTGCGGACTGACACACGTTCATTTTCATCATCTCAGTCAGATGCCACCAATAGACAGTTGATTTTCTTCTTTCATAGAATATTAGGGTTGGAAGGGACCTCAGGAGGTCATCTAGTCTAACCCACTGCTTAAAGCAGGACCAATCCCCAAATTGCTCCCTCAAGGATTGAACTCACAACCCTGGGTTTAGTAGGCCAATGCTCAAACCACTGAGCTATCCCTCCCTCCTGATGGCTTGGGTTCTGTAGTTTCTGAATTGGAGTGTTTCCCTTTTACAACTTCAGACACCATGCTACACACCTCGCCCCTCTCAGATTTTGGAAGACATTTCAGATTCTTAAACCTTGGGTTGAGTGTTATAGCTATCTTTAGAAATCTCATATTGGTACCTTCTTTGTGTTTTGTCAAATCTGCAATGAAAGTGTTTGTTGGGGTAGTAAAGGCTTAAGTAAAGACCTGGGTAACCACTATCATGGTAATAGGGAGCAGGCTTAGGCAAGCACTATTTCTTTGCTTGATAGATAAAGTTGCCATCCCTTTCCCTTTCCTTCTGCTTGTTAAGTATAGATAAGCATTGCAGCTGTATAAGGAATATGGTTATCTGAAGGATCCCCTTTGTGTGAAGAAGTGTTATCTCCCCCCTCCCTTCCTCTCCCAGCTACATAAACAAGCTCAGGGACAGGGCCCCTTCCTCCCTCCTCTGTGAACTGCTGATTAAGGGAACCTGTGGCTACAATTACTGCAAAGAAATGTATCTTCAAGGTATAAATGTCTGAATAAGATGCTTAATGCCATAAAAAGTAAACACGGGTGGGTATAATTATATTCAGTATATAACCATTAATATTCATTATATGGGCATTTGTATTATCAAATAAGGGTTTTGGGGTGTTGTAGTAAATGTGGGTATTTAAATATTAACTTAGATAAAAGTGTGTGATCTGACTAATTCGCGGCTTACTCTACAATTGGGTCGAGGGGAACAAGTACTGCAATAAAGAAGCCCATTTACTTAATCAGCCTCTGGGTCCTCCTGCTCCTTCTTTTCAACTCTAACAGTGTTTAATTGAACAAACTTCTAAAAGCATGTCCCACACCTAGTCCCTCTCAGATTTTGGAAGGCACTTCAGATTCTTAAACCTGGGGTCAAGTGCTGCAACTATTTTTAGAAATCTCACATCGGTACCTTCAAAAAGTGGAAGTTAAAGTCTATTCAGGAAAATAGAAAGGAGCATAAACTCTGGTAAATGAAGTGTAAAAATAGAATTAGGAAGACCAAAAAAGAATTTCAAGAACAGCGAGCCAAAGACTCAAAACGTAATAGCAAAAATTGCTTGAAGTACATCAGAAGCAGGAAGTCTGCTAAACAACTAGGGAGATCACTGGATGATGGAGATGCTAAAGGTCACTTAAGGATGATAAGACCATTGCGGAGAAAAATAATGAATTCTTTGCATCGGTCTTCACGGCTGAGAATGTGCAGGAGATTCCCAAACCTGAGCCATTCTTTTAAGTGACAAATCTAAGGAACTGTCCCAAAGTGAGGTGTCATTAGAAGAGGTTTTGGAACAAATGGATAAATTAAACAATAATAAGTAGCCAGGACAAGTTGGTATATTGGTGTAGTATGAAGAGAGTCTGAGACATAAGCCCTTGTATCAGATATGAGGCAGGACCTTCTCACAGAATTTGGCAAGAACAGGGCTGATATTGCTGATATACACATTCCTAAGAAGTGTTAAGTACAGACAACTCATGCAAACACATCCCAATATTAAGTGGTACCAGAACATCTGGATATCAATCAAAAATGTTCCCCAAGGATAACAGAAACACAATGACCCCTCCTAAAAGATAAGGTCAGGATGACAGTATGTAATTTGTTTATATCAGGGTATAAAGATTTATCTCAGAGTTAATATCTTTAGCCAGCCTAGGGGGCAGTAAGAAGTCCCACCACCGACTGAGCTGCGTCCATTGTCATGGACATACATGTCTTAGTATCCTTGTAGAGTTTGGCAGGTGCTATTACCTTGTTTTGTTGACAATAAACCTGGCTGGGTGCCTTCGTACCTTAATGGATATTGTGGTAATTGCACGGTTCGCTCGAGGTCTGCTGTGCCAAGTGTCTGCGCAGCGCGGGACAGCACACAGGGAGAACACATACATAGAACCAAACATCTGCACACAACTGGGACCACTAGTATTCAACATATTCATAAATGATCTGGAGAAAGGGGTAAACGTAGACTGAAAAGCGTTACAATGGGATCCCACAAAACTGGGTGACTGAGCAACAAAATGGCAGATGAATTTCAATGTTCAGAGATGCAAAGTAATGCACTTTCGAAAACATAATCCCAACTATACATAAAAAATGATGGGGTCTAAATTAGCTGTTACCACTCAAAAAAGAGATCTTGGAATCATTGTGTATAATTCTCTGAAATACATCCACTCTCAGGCTCATGTGGCAGTATATATATAATATATATCTAGGTCCCCTAATCACCACAGCGTTTCCTGATCTCCAGAGAATTTGCAGCTGTGAATGTTCCTCTTCCTCATTAGCTGCCACCTGGGTATTTAGCTGTATCAGACATTTGCATGAGATATGCACTTTATTTAATAGGATTTGTATAAGAGATTTATACTGTATCCCCTGAGACGTACTTGGTCTCTCACAAGGCTGGTGATGCTATTCCTGCTGATCACGGAGCCAAGGGAATTATCCGGGAGCCCTGGCCAACCTGAGAGTCCGCAGGGACTGTACAGGGGAATCATAAAGGTTGCTGTCCAGCACGCCGAGTGTCAGACATGTGAGATTCATGTGCTGATACTCAGGGCTCTGCCTTCCAGTTGCAGAAAGGAGAATTCCTCTCTGTGCTGAGCGGGATTTCGGTGAGTTGCCTCTTTCCGCATTGAAGATAGTGCTAAGGGCTCAGGAAGGGTTCCGGGGTTCATGTCAAGAACAATCTGGGCAGGAATTCACCAGGACAGTGACTTGAACGTTTTAGTATTGTCTGAAACAACAAGGGTATTACCTGGTAAAATTGTAACTAGAAATGTACTGGAAATAGCTTAGACAAAACTTCGTTTTTAAGATCAGTTCTTTGTCTCTTACTGTGTCCTTCTATCTGTCTCAGTAGCTTCCTTTTTGGGGGTTGTGTGTTTTTTCCTCTTGTTCACTCAAGTTTTCCAATTCAGTAACTTCACTGTGCTTTTAGGTAGAATAGCCACAGCCTCTGCAGTGGGTGTCTGTGTTACCAGAGGGTTCACAACAAGAATGGGTTGCACACTGGCCAGATTCTGCTCTCACATTCTGCCATCACTGGGTCACTCCAGATTGACAAAGGCTTACCTGAGAGCAAAATCAAGGCCTACATGTTTTGAAATTCCCATCTTTTGTGCCCGGTCTCAGAATGCCACATAAACTGGGTGTTTCCTTCAGACTCTTTCAGCACCCTAACAGAATAGTACTTTCTTTAGAAGGACCCGAAGCCAAAAGTTAAACACTAAGGGTGAAACCTTGGCCCTATTGATATCACCCTAAGTCCACATGTAGGTACTTACATAACTGACATCATTTACACCAACCATGAGCCTCCAGTGACTTCAACTGGAGTTGTCCTGTGACCTCTAACGATGGGTGAGCTCGTTTGGACCAAAGAAGAACTGACAGGAGAGTTGCTGAAATCTCAAACTCACAGGCTTAAAGGTTCAGAACAATTAGGATAACAATTCTTTTTCATGGGGGAGAGGGGTCTGCTCTCTCTGTGCCCCTACATCTCTGGGTCTGGAGGGGATGTGAAGCACCAAAAGGAAGTAAAAATAAAAGCATGTTTCTGGCTTAGAGGTAACCAGGCGATGCTGGAAAACTCACCAGGAGGTTCAGGAACACACAGTGTGTGGGGTGGGGGTGGGGGGGAGGCTTGATTGTGTGATGCGCAGTATCCAGATCACAATGGCGTGGAGTCCTGAAACTGGGTGAAATAGGGAATGCACATCCTGCCTAATGCACAGACCAATAAGGTGTAACGAGGCCTCCTGGGGAAGGGGTGTGTGTCAGACTGTAACATTATGTGGACCACACTGTAACAGCTTGTCTCTGACACCATCCGCCATCCGGACCATCCCTCCACCTGTGAGCAACCCCAGTGCAGCCTTCTGGTAACGTCAGCAATTGCCGACACGGAAAAGCAGCCTCAGGAAAGTATGTCCAGGTTTCGAACGGGCTGCAATACGTTAAAGCTGGGTGTTATTTTGAGGAAGAGTTACTCACGCTGGCTACTTGCAGTCTCCATGTCCTTTTTCCCTCCCACTGGGTCTGCTCCACTCTCCTTCCCTCTGACAGGGTGAGCTGCTGCTGATGCATCTGCTGGGGTTCCCTTTGCCCCCAGAAAGGCAGTTCAGGCTGATCCCCCACTTTTCCCCAGTGCAGGGAGACCCTGAGTTTAACCTACTCTTAGGGTATTTCTGTGAGCTGTCACTGTGGGGTCTGGCACCTGGTTTTGGATCTGGGTGAGGGGTATCACTGTGTGGGAGGGCTGGAAGTTGTGGGAGTGGGGGGGACAACATAGACAGGCGGGAAGTGCTGTTGGATCTGGGGTAGGCACGGGGTGTACTTGGACAGGTGGGCACCAATGGGGGTTGTGAAGCAGGGAGTAGGATGTACATGGGCAGGAAGGCATTGCTAGGAGTTGTGAGGGACAGGCAGGGGGTGTACACCAAGAAACAGCCAGCGCTGAGGGTTGTCAGTGCTATCAGGGGGTATACAGGGACAGGTGAGTAGCGCTGGGGGTTGTGAATGCTGAAATTAAATTTTCCCTTGAGATTGTTGGTCCAAGGCCAGCGCTGGGACTTTTCCTAGCCCCGAGTGCATGGGTTGGTCTCAGGCTATGTTTTTCCTGGCAAGCAACAAAACTGCAGCCTGGGTGTTTCCAATTGTTGTTGTTGAATGTTATTTATGTAACTTCCAGATATTGCATTCTGTTACGTCTCCGTATGCTAGCCTGAAAATCATATTATTAAATATTTGTTCCGCGTGTATGTACTTAACGACTGTTATCAAGTCATCCATTAATCATCTTTGTTAAACTAAATAGATTGAGCTCCTCGAGTGTATCAACCTTTTACTAATTCTTGTGACTCTTCTCTGAACTCTCTTCAGTGTATCAACATCCATCTTTAATCCTGGACACCAGAACTAGACACAGGATTCAAGCAGCAGTTACGCCAGTGCCAAATACAGAGGTAAAATAACTTCCCTACCTCTCCTTGAGATTCCCCTGGTTATCATCCAAGGATCACATTGGCCCTTTTGGCCACAGGGTCACACATGGGAGCTCATGTTTAGCTAATTACCCCTTCATGCCCCAATTCTTGTTCAGATTCACTGCAATTCCACAATAGTCCTCATCTTGTTAGCACCGCCCACATTCTTTGTTCCTAGATGCAGATATCTACATAGCTATATTAGAACACATATTGTCTGCTTTGACCCAGTTTACCAACCAATCCAGCTTGCTCTGAATCACTGACCTGTCCTCTTCATTATTTACGATCCCCCAATTTTTGTGTCATCAATATTCAGGCATGAGAAGGGTTAGCAGCTGAGTGCTTACAATTGTCAGTTAACACCTGTAATTTATGTCTCAGACAAAGCTGGGTGCCTGCAAGAAAGTGTCTCACCAAAAGAAATGAGGGAAGTAACAGAGGTGCAGATCCATAGCCCTAAATACCAAGACCCATGTGCCCTTCATGCCCATTCTGTTTAGCACAAAGTCATAGTCCAGCAGGATAATGTATGTTTCCATAAGGTAACTTGGGTCCTTTACAATATAGCAATTGCACCGTGGAGCAGACCTATGGTCCATCTAGTCCAGTGTCCTCTCTCTATGACAGTGACAGCCTCAGGTGCTGCAGAACAAGGTGGAAGAAACCCAGTCATAGGTGTATGGGAGGAAAACGGTAATGAGGGTGTCACCCTAATGCCTGACAGCTAGAGATTGGCTTTTCCCCGGAAATATGTGGGCATATAGGCTTTCCAAACTATTTATTTATCTGTAACAATTGTTACTGGATAGTCTCACTATCCATGGACATATCCAAACCCCATCGTGATTCTTGCTTACCTCATGGCCTCAACTACCTCTTGTGGCAAGGAGTTCCTCAGTCTAATTAGGCATTGAGTGAAGAAAGCATATTGTTTTTATCTGTTTTGAATTTGCCACATTTCAGCTTAATTGAATGTCTTCTTGATCTTGTGTTATGAGACACGGAGAACACGTTCTCCATCTACTCTCTACCAGTCAGTAATTTATACACTTTTCTCATATCCCCTCTTATTCATTTCCTTTCTATGGTAAAAATACCAGTCCCAGTCCATATGAGACCCCGGCCTTTGATCATTCTCGCTGCCCTTCCCTGAACCACTCTAATTCTGCAATATTCTGTGTGAGAAGAGTGCTCAGTACTACACAGAGGAGCCCAGAGGAGCATGAAACATTGACTGACTGATCTCATGGCATTGTATTTTCTGTATGATTGCCCATGGATCCCAAGGTTTTGCTTAGTTTCTGTCCATGCTTGCACTGTGAGCATGGTTGTACTGAGCTGTGAACCATGACACCCAGGTCCCTCGCCTGCATTCATACAGTTAAATTAGAACCTTGTAAGCTGTTTGAGGAATTCAAGCTTTTCCCTCCAATGGGCAGACACGTTGCAGTTATTGACATAGAAGTTCATCTGCCATCATGCTGCCCATTCACCTGGCTTGGTTAGCTCTCTCTGATGACTTCTTTGGACTTCACTATGACCTACATAATTTGGTGCCATTTGTAAATGTTACCACCTCACTGCTCACCCCCCTTTCTCTATTGTTTATAACTATAAAATATTTACTGTATTATTTTTTTTAAACTGTGTAACACCCCCGGCCCACCACCACCACCCACTGTGCTTTTCTCTCTCCACAGGCACCTTGAGCCTTTCTGAGCCTGTTTGACACATCCACCACCTCATGGCAGCTTTCAACCTCACCCCCTCTGACCCTTCAACATTCATCCTAACGGGCATCCCTGACCTGGAAACTGCCCACATCTGGATTTCCATCCCTTTCTCTATGTTCTATATTATTGGCCTATTGGGAAATTTCATGGTTCTGTTTGTTGTAGGCAAAGAGCAGACCCTGCACAAGCCGATGTTCCTGCTGCTCTGCATGCTGGCGCTCACAGACATCACCATGTCTACCTCTGTCGTGCCAAATGCACTGTGTATATTTTGGTTCAATTTGAAAGGCATTACTGTGGGTGGCTGCCTCACCCAGATGTTCTTCCTTCATGCGGGGTCTATGACACACTCAGCCATCCTCGTGACAATGGCCTTTGATCGCTACGTTGCCATATGTAACCCTCTCACATACGCCACCATCCTCACCAACACACGAATAGCTAAGCTAGGGCTTGTGGGTTTGACAAGAGCTGTTCTCTTAATTCTGCCAATTCCCCTGCTCCTGAACAGGCAGCCATTCTGTGCCTACCGCATTATCCCCCACACGTACTGCGAGCACATGGCTGTGTCGAAAATGTCATGTGGGGACACCACACTCAACAGGATGTATGGCTTGGTGATAACATTTGTAGTCATTGGGTTAGACCTGACACTCATTGCCCTGTCCTATGGTCAGATCACCAGGGCCGTCCTCAGAATCTCCTGTAAGAAAGCCCACCAGAAAGCCCTCAACACCTGCACAGCCCATATCTGTGTGATGCTGACATCTTGTACTCCCTTCCTCTTCACGACTCTGACACACCGGTTTGGTCAAGGCATTGCTCCTCATGTTCACATCATCTTGGCCAACCTATATTTCCTCCTTCCCCCCATGCTCAACCCTATCATTTATGGAGTCAAAACCAAAGAGCTTCGTGACAAAGTGGGCAAATACCCCTGCAGAATGTGATTGCCCAGGGCCACTGACTTTAAACTTGTGTGACAAGAGGGGGAAAGAATATCTCCTCGTCAATCAAGGGTGCTGTGTCCCCATTTGGCTGAGCTCAGCATTGTGGAAGTTCACAGTATGAGAAGTTCCTCACACTTAGCATCTTATCACTCCATCAGCAAGTACTGCTCTCTCCACTGCTGAGATCCCTCTCTCTGACCATCATCTGATCTCTTTCTACATCAACTGTCAATCCCCACCCCTGCATGCCATGTCACGCAGCCTGTCCGTGACTTCCAGACAACCGGAAGACACTGCAGCTTTCTGACACAAGGTGGATCCTGTGTGAACAAGTTTCTTGATTTGTTCAATGAACTGAAGCTACATGTTTGATAACCAAAGACAAAGAAAAAAACTATAATGCTGAAATTCTTTATCATCTATGCAGTGTTTCAGTTGTGATTGGTTGGATCACAGAAACCCCCTTAGGGTTGTCAACTGATGTTGCAAGACTACGTATGCCCCTGCTTTCCCTGCCAGCTTGGGATTCCAGCACGCCATCTTGTTGAGCAAGACACGCCAGTCTGCTCCAACACAGACCAAGGGTCTGAACCACGTGCCCCAAAGCAGCAGATTTAACTGAAAGCAACTTAAGAAGTGTTCCTGTCTTTAACACTCAGGTGCCCAACCCCCAATGGGGTCCAAACCCAAAATAAATCCGTTTTACCCTGTATAAAGCGTATACAGGGTAAACTCATAAATTGTTTGCCCTCTATAACACTGATAAAGCGATATGCACAGCTGTTTGTCCCCCCCCCCCCAGGTATTAATACATACTCTGGGTTAATTAATAAGTACAAAAGTGATTTTACTAAATACAGAAAGTAGGATTTAAGTGGTTTCAAGTAGTAACAGACAGAACAAAGTGAATTGCTAAGTAAAATAAAATAAAATATGCAAGTCTGAGTCTAATACAGTAAGAAGACTGAATACAGATAAAACCTCATCCACAGTAGTGTTCCAGTAAGCTTCCTTTTACAGACTAGTCTCCTTCTAGTCTGGGTCCAGCAATCACTCACACCCCCTGTAGTTACTGTCCTTTGTTCCAGTTTCTTTCAGGTATCGTTGGGGGTGGAGAGGCTCTCTCTTGAGCCAGCTGAAGACCAAATAGAGGGGTCTCCCAGGGGTTTAAATAGACTTTCTCTTGTGGGTGGAGACCCCCCTCCTCTCTCCTATGCAAAGTCCAGCTCCAAGATGGAGTTTTGGAGTCACATGGGCAAGTCACATGTCCATGCATGACTCTGTTTTTACAGGCAGCAGCCATTGTTTACATGCTACCCTGAACGTCCTCAGGTAGACTTCTTATGTGGATTGGAGCCTTCCAAGATTCATTGTCCTTTAAGTGTTTCTTGATTGGGCACTTAATTTGCACAGTCCGTTCTCAAGAAGCTGACCAAATGCTTTACTAAGGCTACATAGAAATCAAGCAAGTACACAGCCAATATTCAGAACGTCGAATACAACAATGACAGATGCATACAAGTAGGAGGAATAGATTAAGTAGATTATAACCTTTACAGAGATATGTTACATGGCATATGTAGCATAAAACATATTCCAGTTATGTCATATATATTGTGACAAAGCTATGTCCTTGTCTCTGTGGTTCCCGCATTTCCTGGCGGATTTTGCTAGCCTCAGAGGCTCACTGTGACCCTCCACGTAGCCCTTCTCTCTCTAGAGGCAAGGGTCACAGTCTACTGAGCCATTTTCATCATAAGCCAGTGAGGGAGGTGAGGAGAAACTATCCTCCCTTGCACAGTGTCTGTTGTCTCCCAGTCTCAGTGATTAATCGGGGAAGGGGGGCAAAGGGGGGAGCCCTGGCCCGCCTTCTACTCTGGGCTCCAGCCCAGGGACCCTAATAGTATCAGCTATGGTCGCTGACCTTTTGGAAACAGGATGTGTACAATTCCCTGGGGTACTTCCACTCAGCAACCCCCACTTCCTGAAGCTCCACTTCACCCTTACCTCAGGGCCTCCTTCCTTGTCCCTGCTATGGTGTGTACTGCTCAGTCTCTCTAACAGCGCAACTTCCTCCCACAGCTCCTGACATGCACGCCCACCTGAATAACTGGGAGGTTTTTAACTAGTTTCAGCCAGCCCCTGATTGGCTTTAGGTGTCCCAATCAACCTAGCTTTCTCCACTGCTTTCTGGAAGGATCTTAATTGGCCACAGGTGTCTTGATTAACCTGGAGCAACTGCCATCCGGTTAGCATGGTGTGACAGTGTACCCCATAAAGGGGCTCATAAATGTATGTATAATATAACTGGAATAGGGTTTTGCTACATAGGCCATGTAACACATCTATGTAAAGGTTGTGATCTACTGGTTATGTTCACCCTAGTTGTATGCAGGCACCATTTGTGTGTTCAAAGTTATGAACATTGGCTGTATAATTGCTTGATTTCTAAGGGGCCTCAGTTAGAACATTTGATGACTTCTTGGGAAAGGAATGTGCAAATTAGGTGTTCAGTCAGGGGGCACTTAACAGACAAAAGAGCTTGGAAGACTCCAATCCACATTAGAAGTCTACCTGAGGACGTTCAAGGCAGCATGTGGGTAATGGCTGCTACCTGCAGTCCTGAGTCATGCATGGGCATGTGACCTGCCCATGTGATTCCGAATCTCCATTCTGTGACTGGATTCTACAGAGGGAGAGGAGGGGGTCTCCACCCACAAGAGACAGTCTATTTAAACCCGTGGGAGACCCCTCCATTTTGTCTTCAGCTGGCTAAAGAAGGAGCCTCTCCACCCCCCCAAGGTACTTGAAGGAAATTGGAACCAAAGACAGAAACTACAGGGGGTGTGAGTGATTGCTGGACCCAGGCTAAAAGAAGATTAGCCTGTAAAAGGGAACATTTTGGAACTGGTGAGGATCTTATCTGTATTTAGTGCAATTAGACATAGATTTGCGTATTTTATTTTATTTTGCTTGGTAACTTCTTTTGTTCTGTCTGTTACTACTTGAAATCACTTAAATCCTACTATCTGTATTTAATAAAATCACTTTCTACTTATTAATTAACTCAGAGTATGTATTAATACCTGGGGGAGCAAACAGCTGTGCATATCTCTCTATCAGTGTTATAGAGGGCGAACCAATTTATGAGTTTACTCTGTATAAAGCTTATACAGGGTAAAACAGATTTATTTGGGTTTAGACCCCATTGGGAATTGGGCATCTGAGTGCTAAGGGCAAGCAGGCTTCTGTGAGCTGTTCTCAGGTAAACCCTGCAGCTTTGGGACGGCTGGTTATTCAGACTCTGGTCTGTGTCTGGAGCAGATAGGCGTGTCTGGCTTCAGCAAGACTTTGAGTGCTGGAACCACCAGTAGCTGGCAGGGGAGAATAGAACCAGAGGTAGCCTTTGCACATCAGCTGGCAGCTCCCAAGGGGGTTTCTGTGAACCAACCTGTCACACATGGTAACAGGGATTTGTTTAGCCTGGGGCTAACATACCTGTTTCTCACTACTTTCCTATAGCCATCTGGCCTTGCCCCGTCACAATATACATTCATAAGCATATTTCCATGAAGCCTTATGGGGTGTACTGTCACATCAGTGAACCAAATTTACTGTTGATGTTTCCACTTCCAATCCTTCAGGAAGCCTGGAGGATAAACCAAATGTTTCTGTTGGAAAGTGGTAATACGGGAAAGCTGCTGAGGCAATTGTGGAGATTCTGCTAGTGCTTCTTGGTGAGAGTAATGGAACTGTGTATTTCTGAGAACCGGACTGCTGTTTTTTACTATGACATGAACTTTGAGTTAAATAACTTACCGCTTTACACAGTTGATTTTAGAGTTTATTTTAAGCTGGAACTTTCAAAATACACACTAACTGTCCCCGTTCTCGAAGAAGTCAAATGTAGGTGTTGAGATTTTATGTTGGAGATGGTGAAACAGGGATTACCACCAAACATCCAGGTGATTGAATTGCTTCCAGTTCTAAGTGATTCTACTGTGCTCAGCCCTTCAACACATAGATTGGCAGATATCTCATTTTTGCCATTGTATGGTGGAGTCCTTGGACAGTTGAAGTAGCAGTGGAGAGTTTTGCCTATGGTTCTCTGGCCTCATACGCTGGACAACCAAATTGAGCAGTTTTGGGTTGAAGTTATCAAACACATGGATGTCACTGAGGACAAAGATTTTAGTGAACTTGGCTGATTTGCCCTTTCATTGCTGTCGCTACATTTTAGCAATGCTGCATTTGAAAGATAGTTTTCTCAGATGAACTTGATAAACACGAAACTACACAACAAGATGCAAAAGGAACTTGTAGAAAATATTCTTCTTGCAACAAAATAAATGATTTTACTGGTCACTGCTGATGTATGACCCTCAGCAGAAGCATTCTACTTCTGATGTAGACAGCGAGGATGACATATTGCCTTTTAGAGACTAACAGTAACAAATTAATTCAACACAAAATATGGGCATTGACTACTATCATTGACTGCATTGAGCCATAAATAATATCATAATGTTATTTTAGTTTTTACACTTGTGGCGGACCGTGTACCCCAGCGCCCCTTTGTGGCAGGGGTAGGATGGGGTGCCGGTGCCTCACCACTCTCAACTCCGTACGTCCGCCTCTCTGCGTGTGGTCCGTGACGGCCTCTTGGCCTTCCTCCCTACTATCCCCCTTGTCTGACGCGTTAGCGGCCAGGGTCCATATAGCCCCCTTACGAACGGAGTAGCACGGCCTAGCGGCCAGAGTCCATATAAACCCCCTTATGAGCGGGGTAGCACGGCCTAGTGGCCAGACTCAATATAAACCCCCTTACGAGCGGGGTAGCACGGCCTAGTGGCCAGACTCAATATAAACCCCCTTACAAGCGGGGTAGCGTGGCCTAGCAGCCAGAGTCACGGTTCGGGGTTGAGGGGGTAGGGGGGACTCAGGCCCGCCCTCTCCACCGAGCCCCGACCCAGGGCCCAGGTAGCGGCAAGCTCTCCTTGCCACTCACTCGGCGGGGATCCGCCCGCAACACGCCGAGTGTCAATACAGCTTTAACACTGTTTATCTCTATAGTTCCCCTAGGTCACTTCCTACCATGAATAACAGTTCATCTGCTGTGGGGGGTCCTCCTGTCTGTTCCTCCCCCGTGACGCCCTCCATCGAGGTCTCAGGTAGTGCCTCGGCTTGGCCGCCTCCCGGATCCTGGCTCGCAGGCCCTCCCTCTGCAGGAGCTAGCAGCGTGCGTCCTTCTTCTCCAGCGGTCAGCCCAGACTGAGCTGATCTGCAGGCTTTTATATCTGATCTCCAGTTGGAGCATGCCCAGCAGAGCTTCCGAGGCATGGCTTCCTCTGCTAGGAGAGAAGAGTTAACCCCTGCTGTACCAGTGCGGGGCCGCTCTGCCCCGTCACAACACTACATATGTTTTGGGCTCATTTTGGGCTATTTTTAACGCCCTCATTTGCCATTTTTTGTTTGAAACATCTGCCAACCCTCAATCGGGATACAAGTACCAGTATTGGGGTTTTGAATGTGAATTTGATTTTCATCTCATCGCTTTTTTGCTAAAGTGGACGAACTCCTGCTGGGGCTTGTAGCTTTTTATTTTTAATCAAATTTGTACTAGGTAGCTAACAAAATCTTTCATTTGTTACTTGATGAATAGACCACTGTGTTAATAATCATAATAAAAAATACCCCTTTGTTTCAATAAATAGTTTGGACTATTTGGGGGTTCTTTTTAAAATGACTTTGGGCTATTAATGCAGTAGACATCTGGCAACCAGCCTGGGCCAGAGAAGCAGGCCAGAAGAGTCAGACCTGGGCTGGAGGCAGAGCAGCAGTGCTGAGGCACAGCTGGGGGGCTGGAGCAGACAAGAGCCATGATCTGGGGCAGCGGAGACCCGCTGCTCCTAGGAGGAGTCAGGTTGAGCTACAGCATGGAGCTGCGGGGACAGAGCCAGGATAGTGGACGCCGGCCGTTTCACAAATAACATGGCAGCCGAGCTCAATAAGCAGCTGGGGAGATCAAAGTGGGGCCATGGGCAGAGAGCCCAGCACGGGGAGATGCTGCTAGACAGGAGGGCTTTGAAGGCTGGACTCAGAAGGGGGGACATGAACCCAATGGGAGGGCAGATGCTGGGTACAAGGGTCCTGGCACCTAGACCCTGAGGGAGTGTGGCCACTGCCAGAGCAGGTGTCTTTCCCGTGGTATCACCACAGCGCAGCCAGGGCAGGAGGGAGACCTGGGACGTGTGAGGAACAGACTGTGAACCTTTTTACCATCCCAGAAACAGCCGTTTGTGGTGTTTCCCATGCCCACAAATGGGTTGCTTGTTTCCCTTAACTTTTCCATTTGTTCCTTGTTTTTCTTACAGCTGCTGTTTAATAAATTGTATGCGGTTTTAACGTCATGCAGTGATCAGCGGGTCAGGGAAGTGGCTGGTGCAGAAAGCACCCAGCGTGAGGACATCCTAGCCCCTGTCCTAAGTGATCACGATGAGACTGGGGGTCAAACCCAGGCCATCCTTTGCCATGGGTGGTCCAGGCGATGGCCCAGAGTGACGTACTGAAGGGGGCATGGTTTGATACCGCCTGCGTGAACCTGACCTGCCGACCAGGAGCCAGTGGGCTTATGGAGGAAGGCAGGCAGGCAGCCAGGTGAGAGACATGCCCCAGCAGACCCAAGCAGCAGCTTGACCAGGCAGGCACTCAGCCAGGTAACACTTGCAGTGGGAGCAGGGGTGTCCAGGGCTCCCCACTCTCCAGGGACAGAGGGCCCCTTCCCTAGAAGACATGCCTAGAATGGGGCTGGGCTGGAAGAGGCTCCTGATCTGATGTCTGGGATGGGCGCTTGAGGTTGGTGAGGTGGGGGAGGAGGAGGAGATGCACATGTGCCACCAGCTCTGTGTCCCAGCTGGGGGCTTGGCGCCTCCCTCCTATCTAGGTTGTGCTGAGGGTTGTCATGCACTGTCATCCCCTAAGAACCCCACACTTGCCCAGGAAAGGGCTGGCTCTTCCCCTGGCAGTCTCGGCAGGTAGGGGAGCACACACTTGGCTCCACACAGGTGAGAACCACAGTAACCGGGGGTGCTGCAGACTGCTCCCATCCCTAACCTGCAGACAAGTAACACATGGGGGGCACACAAGGTCACAAACCCCCCCAATTTTCTGCCAGGGTTTGGGTGCTGCCCCCCCACCCTGCATGGTACCTGCAGGGTTTGTCTGCTGAGCCCCCCATTCCGCCTGCCCGTGGCACTTACTGGAGCTGGGAACTGAGAGAGGCAAACAAACAGCACATGCACCAATAGCTGGGAGCTGCAGGGAGGGGCTGCTGCTTTAGCTCCGCAGGGAGAGGAAGTTGAGGAAGAGCTGCTTTCCCATAGGGGGACTGAGGGTAAGGAGGACACTGCCTGAGGAGGGGGGGGCATGACTTGAGCTGTTTGGGGGGGGGCTTTAAATTCCCTCCCACTATCAGCAGGTAAGGGTCCTCTCTGCTCCCCTGGCTCAGAAGCTTCACTCTATTGGTTCCAGAGGCTGCCTCCACAAAGTCAGCACAGGAGATAAATGGGTGTGGGGAGCCTCCCCCACCCATCTGAACAGGAGTGGGAATGGGGGCCACAGTGGTTAGGGGAGTAGCATGCTGACCCCCTGTGCTGTGCCCTGTCCCATGGATGTTCCCAACACAGTGGTTCTGGAGTTTTTATGTCAGATTAACCATTAAGTAGATTGTACCTGCCTGCTGTGACTGCCTTGAAACTCATCTCCCCTTCTTTCAATTCCTGATTGCCTATCCCCACCCTCAGGCTTTCTGTTTGCAATTGTTTCTGTTTCCACCAGTTCTACTTAACAGAATACTGAAGTTCCTGGGGCAAGGCCTTGGCTACGCTGTTGGGCACTGTGCTGTGCACATTTCTATACTGCATCAAGAATAAACAAACTCCTTCCTTTACTCCCATCTCTGATTTAATCCCACATCCTGCAAACCTCGTTCATCCTCTGGAAGTCACTGGGGTTCCTGCTGTTAGTGTGAAGGGAATGTGGGATTGTGATTTAGAGGTTTCAGGCCTTTAAACTAGGAGATAACTCTTGTGGGGATAGGCTCTGCCCTTCTCCCCACACAGATGCTTCAACCCTGCTCCTCTAGTGGCTTATCAATAGGCTTGGCAGAATTCAGTTTTTAGTCTTTTATAACTGATGGGTAATATCAACAATTTATTTTTAAGCTTTTTTGTAATTTTTAATTTTCACAGTTGTGGGAAATTATCGAGGGAGATCAGATAATTTTTTAATGACAGTAGAAGTTGAGATTCAAACAGTTCAGGCTTTAAAGCTTGTCATAAACAGACAGTTAAGGGTTAATTCCTCTTTTACCTGTAAAGGGTTAAGAAGCTCACATAGCCTAGCTGACACCTGACCAGAGGAACCAATGGGGGGGGCAAGATGTTTTCAAAGAGGGAGGAGGGAAATCAGTCTTTGGTCTGTTCAGTAAGTTTTGTGCCGGAGTAAAGGATCCAGGAATCAGCCATCTAACATTTCTTAAAAGTAGTAGGTGTTTACAGAAGGAATGTATTAGATTATGTTTATTTTCTTTTGTGACTTCTTTTGCATAGAGGGAGAATCAAACTGGGTTTCTTTGTGTAACTTTAAGATTTTGCCCAGAGGGACATCCTCTGTGTTTTGAATCTGTTGCCTGTGAGAGTAGCTTGCATGCTAATCTCACAGAGGTATTCCTTTCATCCTTTTTCTTTAATTAAAAGTCTTCATTAAGAACCTGATTGATTTTTCCTTGTTTAAGATCCAAGGGTTTTTTGGATCTGGGCTCACCAGAAATTGGTGGGAGGTGAACCAGTCTCAATCCTGCCAGGAAAAGGGGGATAAGGACTGGGGAAATATTTGGGGGGAAGACAGAGTTTCCAAATGACTCTCCCATAAACGTTTGTTTAAACTGTTTGGTGGTGGCAGCTACTAGATCTAAGCTGCTAAATAAATGTAGGGGTTATCCNCCCCCCCCCCCCCCCCCCCGCCCCGCACTACAGTTCCTTATATCTCCTTGTCAAGTGCTGGAAATGGGCCATTTTCATTACCACTACAAACACTTATTTTTCTCTTCTGCTGACAACAGCTCACCTTAACTGATCACTCTCCTTATAATGTGTATGGTAACACCCATTGTTTCATGTTCTCTGTGTATATATATATCTTCCTACTGTATTTTCCACTACATGCATCCGATGAAGTGAGCTGTAGCCCATGAAACAATAAATGTGTTAGTCTCTAAGGTGCCACAAGTACTCCTATTCCTTTTGCCAAACAAAACAGAAATTCTTTATCTAGACCAGAATAATTCTGATTCCAGTAGTGATAGGGATGAAATTATTCGCATTATAGGCCTTGGTGATGCTATTTCTGATCCTGCATTATGGCCCAATCTAATGCCCAAAATTCAAGATCTGCTAGTGACCAACAGGCCACCAAAAGTAAAGGACATGGATTTTCCTCTGGATAAGCAGAATCACCATTTTTATATGATGTTTTTATACAGAAAGCTTGAAAATGGCGAAGTTCTTACACGGCGCTGGCTGCTTTACTCAGATCCCACTGACAAGGTTTTCTGTTTCTGCTGCAAGCTCTTCTACTTCAATCCAAAATCATCCCTAGCATTTGAATGGTCAAATGATTGGGAGCACATGTCTCAGATTCTCGTGTGTCATGAAAAGTCACATAGTCATTTCAATTCCCTCCAAACATTGGTTGAAGCAGAGCAAAGGATAAAACAGGATAATTGCATCGATGTGGAGCTTCAACGTGTGATTAAACAAGAGACAAAATAGTGGGAGAACATTATAAAGAGGCTCATGACAATAACACTTTATCTTTCTAAAAGTAACATGGCTTTCCGAGGCTCTTCTGACAGGCTCTTCACGCTGAACAACGGGAACTTCGTGGGTTTGGTGGAGTTTCTAGGAAAGTACAACGGAGTAATGAAGGGACATTTGCAATGCATACTATCCTGGGAGTTCTCGGATCACTACTGTGAAAAAAGAATCAAGAATGAGATAATTGAATTATTGGTGAAGAAAGTCCTGCAAGATATTATTAAAAGCTTAAGGAGTGCCAAGTACTACTCCGTGATATTGGACTGCACTTCAGATGTGATCCTTTCTGAAAAGATGTCTTTCACTGTTAGTTTCCTTGACACTTCGGAGGGCAAAGTGACAATTCAAGAGCACTTTACTGAGTATGCAGCGGTATGCTGCTATGATCAACTGAAAATAGTTTTTGGCCCCGTATCTTGTGGCAGCATTCCCAAACATAGAGCAGATGGCAGTACATTACACACAGAAAAAAAAAAGTCATCATGAATTGCTAGTCTGAACAGATTGCAAGACTAAGTTTCCCCTGAGAATCTGAGCAAATCATTTGGCAAATCATTTGATTCCCATGGGAGGCTCTCAAGTCGAAGTTCTCCATGGTCTATTTTCTGCTCTTCCTGCTGCTCACAAAGCCAAGGGAATTGTCCGGGAGTCCTGGCCAACCTGAGAGTCCACAGGGACTGTACAGGGGAATCATAAATGTTGCTGTCCAGCACGCTGAGTGTCAGACACCTGAGGTTCATATGCTGATTCTCTGCGCTCTGCCTTCCTGTCGCAGTAAGGAGATTTCCTCTCTGGGCTGAGTGAGATTTCGGTGAGTTGCCTCTTTCTGCATTAAAGTTAGTGCTAAGGGCTCAGGAAGGGTTCCAGGATTCAAGTCAGGAACCATCTGGGCAGGAATTCCCCAGGATAGAGACTTGAACTGTTTAGTATTGTCAGTAACACAAAGGGATGTACCTGATAAAATTGGAACTACAAATGTATTGGAAATAGTTTAGACAAAAATTTGTTTTTAAGATCAGTTCTTTGTCTCTTACTGTGTCCTTCTATCTGTCTCAGTAGCTTCCTTTTTGGGGGGCTGTGTGATTTTTCCTCTGGTTCGCTCAATTTTTCCAATTCAGCAACTTCATTGCCCTTTTACAAAGTTCAGCCAAAACCTCTGCTGCTGGTGTCTGTGTTACCAGAGGGTTCACAACAAGAATGGGACACACATTGGCCAGATTTTCCTCTCACATTCTGCTTCAGTGGGTCACTCCAGATTGACACTGGTCTCCCTGAGAGCTAAATCAGGACCCCTGTGTTTTGAAATCCCCATCTTTCATGACCAGTCTCAGAACAACACACAAATGGGTTTCCTTAGGGTTTCCTTCAGACTCTTTCAGCACCCTAAGAGAATAGTGCTCTCTGTAGCAGGTCCTGAAGCCATGATTTTCACAGCTCGGAGCCAAAAGTTAAACACTAAAGGTGAATTCAATCTTCGTCCCACTGAGATCAATGGCAAAACTCTGAACATGGCCAGGAGTTCACCTTAAATCCACATGTAGGGACTGAAATAAATGGCCTGATTCACACTGGCCATGAGCCTCTAGTGAGGACAGGTGAGCTAATTTGGACCAAAAAGAACTGACCGTATGTGACGCTCTGTACCTCGGGGGGACACCCTACACCCCCATGTTCATCATGTTCATAGGAGAACGTCACACCGTAGAGTGGCTGAAATCTGAAACTCACAGGCTTATAGCTTTAAGAAAGTTAGGATAACATTTTTTGGGGGGGAGCGAGAAGGGTCTGCTCTCTCCGTGCCCCTGCATATCTGATTCTGGAGAGGACGAGAACTACCAAAAGGCAGAAAAAAGAAAAGCATGTTTCTGGCTTAGAGGAAACTAGGCAGTGTTGGAAATCTTACTGGGGGAGGACCAGGAATGCACAGTGTGTGTGTGTGGGGCGGGGGACATGCAGTATCCAGATCACAGTGGCACAGAGTTCTGAAACTGGGCAAAATGGGGAATGGACATCCTGCCTAATGCACAGACCGAAGAGGTGTAACGAGGCCTCCTGGAGTGGGGGGTGTATCACACTGTAGCAGACTGTCTCTGACACCTTCCCCCACCCAGACCATCCCTTCTCCGGTGAGCAACCCCACCACAACCTCATGGCAATGTCAGCAATTGCCAACACGGAAAAGCAGCCTCAGGAAGGGGGGTCTGGGTTTCTAATGGGCTGCAATATGTTAAAGCTTTGTGTCGCTTTGAGGAAGAGTTACTCCTGGAAACAGACATTATCATGCTGGGTTATGATTTTGTGCTCATTTTGAGGAAGAGTTACTCCTTCCTTGCACAGGCTGAGTTGTTGCTGCTGGAGTTCCCTTCCTCCCCAGCAAGGCTGTTCAGTCTGATCTCCCCCTTTTCCACAGTGCATGGAGACACTGAGATTAGCCTATTCTGAGGAGATATTTCTGTGGGCTGTTGCTGTGGGGTCTGGTGCCTGGTTTTGCTCCTGGGTGAGGGGTATCATTGTGTGGCAGGGTTAGAAGTTCTGGGGGTGGGGGACCTACATGGGCAAGTGGCCAGCACTGGGGGCTGTGGGGCAGGGAGCAGCATGGACATGGTCAGGCAGGCAGTGCTGCTGACATTAATTTTTTCTTTGTGATTATTGGTCCAAGGCCAGTGCTGGGATCTTTCCTGGCCCCGAGTGTGTTTGGGCTGGTCTCAAGGTCTCTTTCCCCTGGCAAGCCACAGAACTGCAGCCTGGGTGTCACAACCTTTCCTCAGTTTGGTTTCCAATTGTTCTTGTTATGTAACTTCAGGCATTTCACCGGTGGAAAGAACCGTTGATCTTTGTGTGACATTGCACCCCATATTCTTCACAATAATATTAGTATGATAAGATTATAGCACAATTATGATGCATTTTATGTGTAACCCTTCTGCCCATCTGAGTTGGCAGCAACAAGGGCCGGGTTCAGTATCTAGGGGTTCTGTTTCAATACCACAATGCAAAACCGGCTCGAGCCCCCACCCAGTGACCTGGGACAATTTCATACCACCCCCCGGGCGCCTCTAAGAGGCAATACTTCCCCTCTCGCAAGCACGGAGTCTGAGTGTAGCAAAATCCTTTTAATAAAGGAGGGAAACAATGTGGCATATTATTGGGTAAACACCACAAACAGGATTCATAATACAAACCATGAGCAAAAGACCCACCCCCAAGTAAGGTTGGCAGTGTCCTTTTCCCCTCAGGGTCTTAAGTCCAACAACCCAAAAGATCACCCCAAAGTCCCAAAAGTCCAACACCTCTAAAGTCTCTTGAGTCCAACAACCCAAGAGTCTCTGTCCTTGGTCAATGCAGCCCCAGAGCTGCAGAGTTTTTGCCCCCC
>QXTE01000209.1:986712-1010956 GCA_003942145.1 Platysternon megacephalum | reverse complement strand
TACAAATACCTGTCCCCAACCTCTCTCAATTCACTGGGTTTTGGAACCCATGTCCCTTGTCTAGCAAGTGCTACTTAGTTGATGGTGAGTCCTTCTGTCATACAACAGTTCACTGGCCTTGATTCACATAACCAGGGTAACAACACTTTATTCTTCCTGCCCCAATAACAGAGAAACTGGGGATCCTACAACAGCCAAAGTTACCATTTTGGGCTGCTGTAGGCTCATGCTAGGCGGAGTGGGTGTGCCTATGCAAACAAGATCAGCCCCTGAAGTTCTTCTCCACACTCGCCATAATTCACCACCAGATGTCAGGGTAGAGCTCATCCTGACTCTGCTTACATCTGCAAGATGGATCTTGTAAGATGTCATTGGAAAAGTTATGATTTTCTGAACATGATTATCCCATTTCTATACCTGGCCTCCCATGGACCCGGAGGGGGAGGAACCCCTCACTGAGCCAAGGTGGGCAGAGCCAGGCCATGCTCACCCTTCCTGCCAGAAGTCAGTGGGTGGGACAGGAAGTATAAAAGGCAGGGCTGGAAGCTCCCAAGCTGGGACACTGAGGAGCTGAGGACTCGCCAGAGCCACCGGAGCCGTACTCTGACCCGACCACAGAGGAGTTGCCAGGGCTACCACAGGCCTTCTACCCTGATGACCTGGACAACCCTCTACAGCACCAGGCACAACCCGGGGGGGCGGGGGGGGAGTTACGAAGTGGGGCAGGGGCAGCTGATCCTAGTCTGGCTGCAGCACCGCCTGAGTTTACGTCAGAGCGTTGCAGTCAGGATCCCTGCTGACCCAGTGATCCCTCTTAGGGCCCTGGGCTGGGGCACAGTGGAGTGGGTGGGCCTGCACCACCACTGCCACTGGGGTGGCTGTCTCCCCCTCTCTAAGACAAGGAGCCAGTGGTTGTCGGCCATCCACCAGAGCTAGGATGCCTGAACCCCTCGCTCCTCAGTCCTGGCCAGAGGCCCAAGCCATAGGCCTTTGTTGTCCTGCCCTGATTAAGGTTAAATTCAGCATAGTCATGAATAGAAAAAATGCCTTTAGTAATCTCAGGCATGAGCTTGCAGGCAAAATGGCTCCAGCTGAGTCCTGGGGACATGTTTGTAGATTCCAAGACCAGAAGGAACCATTGTGATCATCTGGTCTGACTTCCTGTAGAGCACAGGATAGAGTTTTCCCCAAAATTATTCCTAGAGCAAATCATTTAGAGAAACATCGAACCTTGATTTAAAAATTCTCAGTGATGGAGAATCCACCAAGACCCTTGGTAAATTGTTCAAAAGGACACTCTCACCATTTAAAAAAATGTATCCATTATTTACAGTCAGAATTTCTTTAACTTCATCTTCCAGTCAATGGATTGTGTTACACCTCTGTATGATAGGCTGAAAAGCCTGTTATTAAATATTGGTTCCCCGTGTAGTTACTTACAGACTGTTATCAAGTCACCCCTTAACCATCTTTGTTAAAATAAAGAGAATAAGCTTTTTGAGTCTATCACTATAAGGCAAGTTTTCTAATCTTTTACTAATTCTTATGACTCTTCTCTGAGCCCTCTTGAATGTATCAACATCCATCTTTAATTATGGACACCGGAACTGGACACAGAGTTCTAGGAGCAGTCATACCAGTGCCAAAGACAGAGCAAAAATAACTTATCTACCTCTCCTGAAATTCCCCTTCACACCCCCCAAATCTTGTTCAGAGTCATTGCGCTTCCCATGAGAGTCCCCCATCCTGTAAGCATCTCCTGCACTCTTTGTTCCTAGATAGAGATATCTACATGGCTATATTAGAACACACATTGTTTGCTTCAACCCAGTTTATCAACCGATCCAGATTGCTCTAAATCAGTGACCTGTCCTCTTCATTATTTATGATCCCCCAATTTTCGTGTCAGTTGCAAATTTATTCAGGCATGAGAAGGTTAAGCAGCTGAGTTGCTGACACATGTCTCTGCTTACACTTGTCAGTTAACACCGGTAATTTATGTCTCAGACAAAGGTGGGTGCCTGCAAGAAAGTGTCTCACCAAAAAAACATGGGAAGTAAAAGAGGGGTAAGACTATAGCCCTAAATAACAAGACCGTTGTGCCCTTCATGCCCATTCTGTTGAGCACAAAATCATAACTCAGCATGATAATGTCTGTTTCCATTGGGGAAACTTGGCTCCTTTCCAACATAGCAATTGCATCGTGGATCAAACCTACGGTACATCTAGTCCACTCTCGGTGACAGTGACAGCCCAGGTGCTGCAGAAGAAAGTGTAAGAAACCCACCAGTAGGTGAAATGGTGGAATGACCTAACCATCCTGAGGGTGTCACCCTAATGCCTAACACCTAGAGATTGGCTTGTGCCCTGAAACACGTGGGTGTATAGGCAAACCAAAATCTTTATTTAGCTGTAACTATTTTAAATGGATAGTCTTACCTTCCATGTAGATGCCCAAAACATTCCTGATCTTTGCTTAGGTCATGGACTCAACAACCTCTTGTGACAATGAGTTCCTCAGTCTAATTAGGTATTGACTGAAGAAAGCATTATTTTTTATCTGTTTTGAATTTGCCACATTTCAGTTTAATTCAATGTCTTCTTCATCTTGTGTTATGAGACTAGGAGAATACATTTTCCATCTACTCTCTACCAGGCAGTATTTTATAGACTTTTCTCATGTCTCCTCTAATTCATTTCCTTTGAAAGGTAACAATCCAAGTCTTTTAAACCTCTCTGTGTGAGAGTTTCACCTGGATCATTCTCATTGAACTTGCCTGAACCCCTGTAGTTCTGCAATATCCTGTGTGGGAAGGGTGCCCACTACTACATGGAGGAGTCCAGAGGAGGGTGAAACATTGACTGAATGATCTCATGGCATTGTATTTTCTGTATCATTCCCTCACCCCATTCCTCCTGGAACCCAATGTTTTGCTTAGATTCTGTCCATGCTTGCACTGCGTGCAGGGTTTCCCGGACCTGTGTAACATGATGCCAAGGTCCCTGTCCTGAGTTCATAAGTTATTTTGAACCTTGTTATGTATTTCAGGAGTTCAAGCTTTTCCTCCAATGGGCATACACATTGAAGTTATTGACATCTAAGTTCATCTTCCATCATGCTGCCCATTCACCTGGCTTGGTCAGCTCCCTCTGAGGACTTCTCTGGACTTGACTATGACCTACATAATCTGGTGCCATGTGTAAATGTTACCACCTCACTGCTCAACCCCCTTTCTTGATTGTTAATAAGTATAAAATAATTACTGTACTATTTGTTATAAAGTGTGTAAACCCCACCCACCCCTGCTGTGTTTCTCTCTTTTCACAGGCACCTTGAGAATTTCTGAGTCTGATGGATGCATCGGCCACCTCATGGCAGCTTTGAACCTCACCCCCTCTGGCCCTTCAACATTTATCCTAATGGGCATTCCTGACCTGGAAGCTGCTCACGTCTGGATTTCCATCCCTTTCTCTACGTTCTACATTATTGGCCTGTTTGGAAATTTCATGGTTCTGTTTGTTGTAGGGAATGAGAAGACCCTGCACAAGCCAATGTACCTGCTGCTCTGCATGCTGGCGCTCACAGACATTGGCATATCTACCTCCGTCATGCCAAAGACACTGTTGATATTTTGGTTCAATATGAAAGATATTATAGTGGATGGCTGTCTCACCCAAATGTTCTTTTTTCAAGCGATTTCTATTATGCACTCAGGTATCCTTGTCACAATGGCCTTTGATCGCTACGTTGCAATATGTAACCCTCTGAGATACACCACCATCCTCACCAACGTACGAATAGCTAAGCTAGGGCTACTGGGTTTGGTAAGAGCTGTTCTCTTCATTCTGCCCCTGCCCCTGCTCCTGAGCAGGCAGCCATTCTGTGCCAACCGCATTATCCCCCATACGTACTGCGAGCACATGGCTGTGGTAAAGATGTCATGTGGGGACATCACAATAAACAGGATGTATGGCTTGGTGTTGGCGTTTGTAGTCATTGGGTCAGACCTGACGCTCATTGCCCTGTCCTATGGTCTGATCATCAGGGCCCTCCTCAGAATCTCCTCCAAGACAGCCCACCAGAAAGCCTTCAGCACCTGCACAGCCCACATCTTTGTGATACTGATGTCTTATCCTCCCGGCCTCTTCTCCATTCTGACACACCGGTTCAGTCAGGGCATCGCTCCCCATGTTCACATCATCATGGCCAACCTCTATTTTGTCACTCCCCCCATGCTCAACCCAATCATTTATGGGGTTTATACCAAAGAACTTCGTGACAAAGTGGGTAAATACATCTGCAGAATGTGATCGTCTGGGGCCACTGATTTTAAACCTGTGTGACAAGAGGGAGAAAGTACATCTCCTCATTAATCAAGGGTGCTCTGTCACAGTTTGGCTGAGCTCAGCATTGTGGAAGTTCACAGTCTGAGAAGTTCCTCACACCTAAACTCTTATCACTCCATCTCCAAGCACTGCTCTCTCCCTTGCTGAGTTCCCCCTCTCTCACCATCACCTTTCATTGTCACCCATCAGCCCCCAACCCCACACAGCCTGTCACTCAGCTTTTCCATAACTCCTAGACTACTAGACAATACTGCAGCTTTCTGATGTAAGGTGGCTTTCCATTAGTCCCTGTGTTAGACGAACTAAAGCTACGCTTTCTGAAAGCCAAAGACAAAGAAAGCAACTACAATGCTGAACTTATTTATCATATTTACAGTGATCCGGTGAATAAAATTTATCTGATTTTTCCACATCCAATCCTTCAGGAAGCCTGGAGTATAAAACAAATGTTTCCGTTAGAAAGTGCTAATACAGGAAAGCTGCTGCAGGAATTGAGGCCATTCTACTAGAACTTATTGGTGAGAGTTGTGTAACTGTATGTTTTTGAGAACTGGAATGTGTTACCCTGGTATTGAGGGCTGTGTACCCCAGAATGTGATCAAACCAATTGCAAACATATGAAGTGCACTCAGCCACTATGAATTAATAAAAGAGAACATAGAATCATAGAATCATAGAAGATTAGGGTTGGAAGAGGAGGTCATATAGTCCAACCCCCCTAGTCCAACATCACATATTTTTGGGTTAATTGGAAAGCAGGCTTTTAAATGCAAGGTAAAAATCTCGCTGGCAGTTTCTCCTAATCAGAATGGGAGTTGTGGACAGACAAGTAAATAACTGAGAATGAAAGAAGATAAGTGGATGAAAACCTTGAGTCTAGATGCCTGTGATAGTAGAAATTTATTCAAAGTTACAAGAAGTGATGATCCAGTTGGGTTCATTATTACCTATGTGTTTTGTAGAGGTTATAAAAGATTATCTAAGACAGTGTACCTTGGAGCAGGTCTTTGAAGCCATCTTGTGAAAAGTTTTTCCTGACACCCTGTCACCCGGACAGTTGAGAAACTGCCCACCTGCTGTTCATTACTCAATACCATTCCAGATGTGAGGTAAATATCTGGGATGTTCTAAACCTATTGCTTATGTCTGTGTGTGCTTCAATCTAATAAACTGAGGTGTTAGACAAAAGCATGGTTCCTTGCATCTAATCCTTCATCAGACAGAATTTCTGTGTTCCCATTTTTTTCTTCCTGATACCGCCTGGAGTGAAATAGTTAGGTTGCCCCTCCTGGGGGTTCTGAAAGAACCCCGGGTAACAGACTGCTGTGTTAAACTACGACATCAAGTTGGAATCAAATAACTTACCACTTTTCACAGTTGATTTTGGAGTTGCTTCAGCTGGAACTTTCAAAATATACACTAATCATTCCAGTTGTCCAAGATGTCAAAAGTAGGTGTGGAGATTTAATCTTAGAGTTTGTGAAACAGATGAAACAGAGATTGCCACCAAATGTACGAATCCCTCAACAATCTAGACCTGCTGACATCTCATTTTTGCCATTGTTTTGTGGAGACCTTGGAGAATTGGAGCAGCAGTAGAGAGGTTTGCCTTTGGTTCACCGGCCTCGTACTCAGAACAACCAAGTAGAGCAGTTTTGGGTTGAAGGAATTGAACACATGGATGTCACTGGGGACAAAGATTTTAGTGAACTTGGCTCATTTGCTCTTTCGCTGCTGTTGCTACCTTTTAGCAACACTGCATTTGAAAGACTGTTTTTTCAGATGAACTTGATAAAAAAAACCCTGTGCAATAAGATGCAAGAGGAACTGTGAGAAAACATTCTTCATGTTAGGGCATATATACAATTATACCAAATCTTTTGTGAAGAGTTTGCACCAATGAGAGAAATGATTGCACTGGTCAGTGCTGATATGTATGACCAGCATCTACTTCTAAGGAAGACAGCAAGGATGAAATGTTGCCTTTTAGAGACTAACAGTAACAAACTTACAACAAAATATGGACATTGGCTACCATCATTGAATGCAATTAGAAATAAATAATATTGTCATGTTATTGTGGTTTTTACACTACGTACGTTTGGGGCTCCTTTGGGGCTCCTTTTAACACCATCATTTGCTGTTTTTTTGTGAGAAACACCTGCCAACCCTCAATTGGGATACAAGTACCGGTATTGGGGTTTTGATTTTGAATTTGATTGTCATCTCATAGCTCTGTTGCTAATGTGGACAAACTCCTACCTGAGCTTATAGCTTTTAAAAAAAATCAAATCTGTACTAGGTGTCTAACAAAAGCTTTCATTTGTTACTTGATGGATAGACCAATGTGTTAGTAAAAACAACAACTTTGTTTCAGGAAATAGATTGGGCTACTTTTAGGTTTGTTTTTAAGGTATTTGGGATTATTAATGCCGTAGAATTCTGGCAAACCCGAGCAGCACCTCAAGCTGAGCTGGAGGCAGAGCAGCAGCAGCCAGAAACACAAGGGCCAGAGAAGCAGCCTAGAAAGCAGAGCTGGGCCGGAGCCAGAGAAGCAGCACTGAGCCAGAAGAGCCAAAGCTGGTGTCATAAACAGATAGTTAAGGGTTAACGCCTCTTTTACCTGTAAAGGGTTAAGAAGTTCACCTAGCCTAGCTGACACCTGACCAAAGGAACCAATGGGGCGACAAGATGTTTCAAAAGGAAGGAGGGAAGTTCCCTTTGTCTGGAGTCAGTTTCAGTTCTGGCCGGAGAGGAAAAGGAATCAGGACTCAAACAGGGTAGTGAGTATTTAGTGAAGGAATTAGCTTATGTTTATTTTCTTTTGTAACCTGTCTTGGGCATTATAGGTATAATCAAATTGGCTATTTTTTGATGTACTAAGAGTTTTGCCCAGGGGAACATCCTCTGTGTTTTAAATCTGTTGTCTGTGAGATCAGCTTGTATGCTATCTCCCAGAGGTTTTTCTTTTACCTTTCTTTTCTTTAATTAAAAGCCTTCTTTTTAGAGACCTGATTGATTTTTCCTTGTTTTAAGATCCAAGGATTTTTGGATCGGTGGTCACCAGGGAATTGGTGGGGGAGGGGCTCAAAACTACCCAGGGAAGGGTTATAGTACTTGGGGGGGAAAGGGTTTGGGGGGGGAAGACAGAGTTTCCGAAATGACTCCAATATTTGGGTGGTGGCAACATACTGATCTAAGCTGGTAATTGAGCTTATGAGTTCCCATGCAGGTCCCCACATTTGTACTCTAAAGTTCAGAGTGGGGGTGAAACCTATGACAGCTGGGCAGAGCAGCAGTGCTGAGGCAGAGCTGGGGAGCTGCAGCTGGAGCAGACCAGAACAGGGAGCTGGGTCGGCACAGACCAGCTGCACCAGCAGGGAGCCAGGGCTGAGCTACAGCAGGGAGCTGGGGGGTCAGAGCCAGGATAGTGGATGCCGGCTGTGGCACAAGTAAAATAGCAGCTGAGCACAATAAGCTACTGGGGAGAGCAAGGAGGGGCCATGGGCACAAGGATCAGCACATCATCAGACAATAGGGCCTTGTAGGCTGGACTCGGAAGGAGGGGACATGAATCTGATGGGAGTGCAGATGCTGGGGAGAAGGGTCCTGCCACCTAGAGTTTGAGGGTGTGTGGCCACTTACAGAGCAGGTGTCTTACCTGCAGTACCACCACAGAGCAGCCAGTGCCTGGGCAGGAGGCCTGGGACGTGTGAGGCACAGACCGTGAACTTTCCTTACCTCCCAGAGACAGCTGTTTGTGATGTCCCCATGCCCACAGAGCGGGGTCTCTTGTTTCCTTGAACCTTTCCCATTTTTCCTTATTTTTCTTACAGTTGCTGTTTAATAAATTATATTTGCTTTGAACTTAGTGCACTGCTGACTGGGTCAGTGAAGCGTCCGGTGTGAAGAGAGTACCCCGGAGTGGGAACACCCTAGCCCCTGTCCTATGTGACCATGATGAGACTGGGGGTTCAGCCTCCCAGGAATCCTGGGCCCAGTCTTGTCACCATTATGAGGACTCTGCCACACAGGAGAATGGAAGGGGAGTCCTTGAGGCCAGGGAGTCCTGTGGGTAAAGGGAGTGGGAACTCAGACCCTTTCGTTAGTCAATTCCCAATGGGTAATGCAGAAGCCAGGAAAGTTCCCCATAATAGTTATATTAACCTGAATTTATGGGCTAGTTTATTACAGCTGTCAATGATCTGACCAGAAGATATTTAGGTTCTTGTCCCAATTCAGGCTACAGGGTTAGAGAACACAGAGATTTCAACATTGTGAGAGGACCCTCGGGTTGTGTGGCAAGGATGCTTATACTGAGGACAATATCCAATTGTTAATATCTTTATTAAAATGAATGAAAGAATAATAAATGATATAAAACACAGAGTGACAAAGAGGTAATAAAATTCTATAACCCCTGGTGTTAACATCTCTAGTCTAAAAGACTACTTAAACAAGCATAATCACACCTTTCCTTGAAGACCTGGTAGTGGGAGACAGAGGACCAGCCTTGTCTCTGGCATGCCTGATGAATTCGATGGTCTAGGCTTCCCAAGTTGGTAGGGATTAGATTTGAGAGTTGAGCAGCTAAACTGTGGGTTGGTCTATACTATATTAGGTTGAATTTAGCTGCATTAAGTCGATTTTATAAGCAATGCGGCTACACAACCAACCCCATTCAGTTGACCTAAAGGACTCTTAAAATAGACTGCTGTACTCCTCCTCGACGAGGGGAGTAGCACTAAAATTGACCTTCTTGGGTCGAATTTGGGATAGTTAAGATGCAGCATTGTGCAATTCGATGGTATTGGCCTCTGGGAGCTATCTCAGAGTGCTCCAATGTGACCACTCTGGACAGCACTTTCAACACCGATGCACTAGCCAGGTACACAGGAAAAACCCCGGGAACTTTTGAATTTAATTTCCTGTTTGGTCATTGTGGTGAGCTCAGCAGCACAGGTGACCGTGCAGTCCCAGAATTGCAAACGAGCTCCAGCATGGAGCGAACAGGAGACACTGGATCTGATTGCTGTATGGGGAGAAGAATCTGTGCAAGCAGAACTCTGATCCAGCAGAAGAAATGCTGATATATATGCCAAAATCTCATGGGGCATGGTGGAGAGAGGCTACACCAGGGACACACAGTGGATGAGGAAGAGGAGGAGGAGGATAATGCGCAGCAGGGAAGTGGAGAATCCATTTTCCCTGGCAGCCAGAACCTTTTCATCACCCTGGAGCCAATACCCTCCCAAGGCGGGTTCCCGGACCCTGCAGCCGGAGAAGGCCTGTCTGGTGAGTGCACATTTGTAACTACACTACAGGGGTTAAAAGCAATTGTGTTTAATGTTTGATTTGCCCTGAAGAATTGGGATGCATTCGCGTCCAGTACAGCTACTGGAAAAGTTTGTTAACGTGTCTGGCGATGGAGTGGGAATCCTCCAGGGACATCTCCATGAAGCTCTCCTGGGGGTATTCTGAAAGCCTTTGCAGAAGGTTTCTGGGGAGGACTGCCTTATTTCGTCCTCCACGGTAGGACATTTTACCACACCAAGCCAGTAGCAAGTAGTCTGGAATCATTGCAGCACAAAGCATGGCAGTGAATGGTCCTGGGTTTTGGTCGCATTCATGCAACATTCGGTCTTTATCTTTCTGTGTCAGCCTCAGGAGAGTGATATCAGTCATGGTCACCTGGTTGAAATAGGGGAATTTTTGTAAGGGAACAGTAAAAGGACCCATGCTGGGCTGTTTGCACTTGGCTAAAAGGGATCATCCCGGAGAATAGCCACGCGGTGGGGGGAGGGATGTGCTGCACATCCACCTCAAAACCACAGCCCCTCCTTTTAAATGGCAAATCCAACCGGCATTGCTTGCTATGGGAAAGGAGGCATTGCAGTTTGAAACCATTCCCACATGTTATGAAGGTGGAAGAAGCCAACCCCATGTGCCCTTTGGCTTACCATGGCTGCCTGCAAACCGAATTCTGTTGCCCAGACATGTGTGATGTGTCACCATACCAGCAGGTGCTCAATATAAAAGGCAAAATGTGACCTTGTACCTAAAGCACATGTGCTGTAAGCTGTGAATTGCTTGATTCACTGTGAAAGTCTTCCTTTTGTTCTCAGAAATGTATCTTCTTAAATTTTACTTTCCCTTTTTATCCCTCCTGCAGGTGCAAATATTTCTATGCTCCCCATATCAACTCCATCCCTGAGGTCATTGCAGATTAGAAGGCAAAAAAATGCACTCACAATGACATGTTTTCCGTGCTCATGCAGTCCTCCTGCACATAAGGCACAGCTGAATGCATGGAGGCATTTGGGGGCAGAGGCCAGGAAAGCATACTGTGAGCGTGATCAGAACACACAGGAGGAGATGGTGAGGCTAATGGGGGAGCAAACGGACATGATCAGGTGTATGGTGGAGCTGCAGGAAAGGCAACAAGAGCACAGACCACCACTGCATCCACGGTATAACCGCCTGCCCTCCTCCCCAAGTTCCATATCTTCCTCACCCAGACACCCAAGAACGCGCAGGAGGGAGGCTCCAGGCACCCAGCCACTCAATTCCAGGGGATGGCCCAAGCAACAGAAGGCTGTCATTCAAACAGCTTTGATTTGTAGCATGGCTACAATAAGCAATGTGGCCTCATCCTTCCCTCCCACCTCACCGCAGTCGGGCTACCTTGTCAGTGATCTTGCTTTTTTTTTAATAAATAAAGAATGAATGGATTCAAAACAATAGGGACTTTATTTCCTTTGCCAGCTGTGGTCGAAGGGAGGGAGGGGGATTGGCTTACAGGGAAGTACATTCAACAAAGAGAGTGGTTTTGCATCAAGGAGAAACACACACAACTATCACACCGTAGCCTGGCCAGTCATGAAATTGTTTTTCAAAGCCTCTCTGATGTTCAGCGTGCCTAGCTGTGCTCTTCTAATCACCCTGGTGTCTGGCTGTTCAAAATTGGCCACCATGCGATTTGCCTCAACCTCCCACCCCGCCATAAACGTCTCCCCCTTACTCTCACAGATATTATGGAGCACAGAGCAAAAACAGAGCAATGGGAATATTGGTTGTACTGAGGTCTAATCTAGTCAGCAAACACGGCCAGTGGGCTTTCAAACATCCAAAGGCACATTCTACCACCATTCTGCACTTGCTCAGCCTATAGTTGAACTGCTCCTTACTACTGTCCAGGCTGCCTGTGTACGGCTTCATGGGAGCAAGGGGTAGGCTGGGTCCCCAAGGATACCTATTAGCATTTCAACATCCCCAATGGTAATTTTCTGGTCTGGGAAGAAAGTCCGTTCTTGCAGCTTTTCGAACAGACCAGAGTTCCTAAAGATGCGAGCGTCATGCACCTTTCTGGACCATCCCACGTTGATGTCGGTGAAACATCCCTTGTGATCCCCCAGTACTTGCAGCACCATTGAGAAGTACCCCTTGCGGTTTATGTACTGGTTGGCAAGGTGTTCCGGTGCCAAGATAGGGATATGCGTTCCGTCTATCACCCCACCACAGTCAGGGAACCCCACTGCAGCAAAGCCATCCACTATGACCTGCACATTTCCCAGAGTCATTAATGATCTGGAGGATGGCGTGGACTGCTCTCTCAGCAAGTTTGCAGATGACACTAAACTGAGAGGAGTGGTAGATACGCTGGAGGGTAGGGATAGGATACAGAGGGACCTAGACAAATTAGAGGATTCGGCCAAAAGAAACCTGATGAGGTTCAACAAGGACAAGTGCAGAGTCCTGCACTTAGGATGGAAGAATCCCATTCACTGTTACAGACTAGGGACCGAGTGGCTAGGCAGCAGTTCTGCAGAAAAGGACTTAGGGGTTACAGTGGATGAGAAGCTGGATATGAGTCGACAGTGTGGGGTTGCCAAGAAGGCTAATGGCATTTTGGGCTGTATAAGTAGGGGCATTGCCAGCAGATCGAGGGACGTGATCGTTCCCCTCTATTCAACATTGGTGAGGCCTCACCTGGAGTACTGTGTCCAGTTTTGGGCCACACACTACAAGAAGGATGTGGAAAAATTGGAAANGGTCGGTCCTGGGGCCGGTTTTGTTCAATATCTTCATTAATGATCTGGAGGATGGCGTGGACTGCACTCTCAGCAAATTTGCAGATGACACTAAACTGGGAGGAGTGGTAGATACGCTGGAGGGTAGGGATAGGATACAGAGGGACCTAGACAAATTAGAGGATTGGGCCAAAAGAAACCTGATGAGGTTCAACAAGGACAAGTGCAGAGTCCTGCACTTAGGACGGAAGAATCCCATGCACTGTTACAGACTAGGGACCGAGTGGCTAGGCAGCAGTTCTGCAGAAAAGGACCTAGGGGTTACGGTGGACGAGAAGCTGGATATGAGTCAACAGTGTGCCCTTGTTGCCAAGAAGGCTAACGGCATTTTGGGCTGTATAAGTAGGGGCATTGCCAGCAGATCGAGGGACGTGATCGTTCCCCTCTATTCGACATTGGTGAGGCCTCACCTGGAGTACTGTGTCCAGTTTTGGGCCCCACACTACAAGAAGGATGTGGAAAAATTGGAAAGAGTCCAGCGGAGGGCAACAAAAATGATTAGGGGGCTGGAGCACATGAGTTATGAGGAGAGGCTGAGGGAACTGGGATTGTTTAGTCTGCAGAAGAGAAGAATGAGGGGGGATTTGATAGCTGCTTTCAACTACCTGAAAGGGGGTTCCAAAGAGGATGGATCTAGACTGTTCTCAGTGGTACCAGATGACAGAACAAGGAGTAATGGTCTCAAGTTGCAGTGGGGGAGGTTTAGATTGGATATTAGGAAAAACTTTTTCACTAGGAGGGTGGTGAAGCACTGGAATGGGTTACCTAGGGAGGTGGTGGAATCTCCTTCCTTAGAGGTTTTTAAGGTCAGGCTTGACAAAGCCCTGGCTGGGATGATTTAGTTGGGATTAGGTCCTGCTTTGAGCAGGGGGTTGGACTAGATGACCTCCTGAGGTCCCTTCCAACCCTGATATTCTATGATTCTATGATTCTATGATTCAGAGTCACTAGCCTTGTTAGCAGAAGGTCACTGATTGCCTTGGCTACATGGGTCACAGCAGCCCCCCTGGTAGATGTGCCCACTCTGAATAGATTCCCGACTGACCAGTAGCGGTCAGGTGTTGCAGGATTCCACAGGGCTATCGCCACTTGCTTCTCAACTGTCAGGGCAGGTCTCATCTTGGTACTCCTGTGCTTCAGGGTGGGGAAAAGCAACTCACAAAGTTCCATGAAAGTTGCCTTACTCATGCAAAAGTTTCACAGCCACTGGGAATCATCCCATCCCTGCAACACTATGTGGGTCCACCAGTCTGTGCTTGTTTGCCTGGCCCAGATCGGCATTCCACTATATCAACCTGCCCCAATGCCGTCATGATGTCCCAATTACCACATAACATGCTTTCGGGAACATCTGTGTCCATGTCCTCCTCACAATTGCCCTCGTTCTGGTGGCTCCTAGCCAGGCTCTGCACATACTGCAGGATAATGTGCGAGGTGTTTACAATGCTCACAACAGCAGCACTGAGCTGAGCGGGCTCCATGCTTGCCGTGCTATGGCGTCTGCATGGGTAACCCAGGAAAAAAGGCGTGAAATGATTGCTTGCTGTTGCTTTCAAGAAGGGAGGGAGGGGAGACTGACGACATGCACTCAAAACCACCTGCAACAATGTTTTTGCCCCATCATAGAATTATAGAGTCATAAAATATCAGGTTGCCCCACTCCCGGAGCATTTAGGCTGCAGTAGGCCAGTGGGCCTGCGCAGATGCACAGCCAATAAGAGAAGGGCTTATTGGGAGCCAATCGGAGCCCAGACTGGAGGCAGCCAATCAGGGCCAGGCACAGCCCTATAAAAAGGCTGCTCAGTGAAGGGCGTGGTCAGTCTGTCCCACGCCTTCGATAGGGGAAGGTCTGTCTCCAGAGCTGGGAGACTAGCACCTGGGACAGTGCAGTGCTGGGCAGGCCTGGGGGAGCAGAAGGGAACTCCAGCCCGGTGTCTGCCAGGCTGCAGGCCCTGAGGGGAAGGGCCTAGCCGATGCGAAGGGCCGAAGGGGAAGCGGCCCGGGGATGTGCACAGACGGAGGGAGAGAAAGAGGGCAGGACGGCTGCCACAAGAGGGTTCCTGGGTTGGGACCCAGAGTAGTGGGAGGGCCTGGGTCCCCCCCGTGCCTTACACCCGGCCGACGGGAGTGGCCGTCTTGGGCTGCACCAACCCCCTGCCAAGAGGGGTGTGACTTTGGGGGTGAAGTTGCCCACATTGGCTGGGGCGCAGAGACAGCGGATTGATCACACACCCCCGGAAGGGGGTGTAACGTTATAAGTGTAATATAATATTTCATGAAAGGTAACAGGGCCAAAAAAAGTTAATTAACTCACAAAATAACCTAACCTAGAAATAAACCTTAAGAACTGGTTAGGAAGATAGGTAAATAAATAACGCTTTAAAATGCAGGTCTGCATTGTTAAAAATCTCAAGGGTAAATGTTTGCTCAGGTCTTGTAATGTCAGCAAACAAGTCTTGTCTATTGCTATAACTTTAATTAAAAAATAAAAAAAAAAGTATTAACATTTATAATAATACTTAAGTAAAATAGTATTATTGTCTATATGTCTCTTTAAAGTTTGTAGTAACCTGTAGCTAAACTGTTTAATGAATAAATTACCCTGTGCTAATTGCCATGCTGTTTAAAAAAAAAAATTAAGCCTATTGTTTTCTCAGGCCAAAAGGCTGCTAAAAATGTATAAAAACCCTGGGACATAATCATACATCATCTCAGATCTGCTTTGGTTTCAAGAGGGGGAAACCTTAAGCCATAAGAATTAAGATCCCCAATCTTTGACTGGAGCCACCCTGAATATGAACATTGGNGCTCACCTCTGCTATGTATCTAAACCTCAAGAATTGAATTCAAGTCTGTCTGTGTATTGATCTTTTAACCAACACTCTCTCTCTTTTCTTTTTTAATAAATTTTAGCTTAGTTAATAAGAATTGACTATAGCGTGTATTTTGGGTAAGATCTAAGTTATAATTGAACCTGGGTATGTGGTTAATCCTTTGGGATTGGAAGAACCTTTTCTTTTATATGATGAGATAAGATTCTCAATAATCATCATCATATCTGACAGGTGTGTCTGGACGGAGGCCTGAGGCTGGGTACTTTAAGGGAACTGCGTTGTTTGGACGTCTGAGTAACCTGTATGGTAATATAGAAGTTGTTTTGTGCTGGCTTGGAAAATCTAAGTATTGGAATATCCACCAGCGTTTGGGGTTTGTCTGCCCCGTTTTGTTTGCAGTTCACCCTAATTGAGTAACCTCAGCTGGCTCCAACAGGCAGCACCGTCACAGGGGGTGTGGATGGACTAAGGGGCACTGCCGGGGGGCAGTGGCTCGAAAAAGACGCCGCGAGCTGGTGAGCGATGCGGGCTCAGACGCCAACCGAGGGCGAGATGACGGGTGGGACACCACCAAGAGGGGGCGCTCCACTGGACTGAGCTAATTCCCAGAGACAACCAGCAGGAGGCGCCGGTGGTGAGTCCCAACCTTGTCACACAGACCTATGGAAAACATATTCAGTTTTTTGTTCACTTTTCTATTCAGTTCCCCAAAGTCGAGAGGGGTAACCGGTAGGTCATTTATCTATGCCAAAGGTTATAAACACTTATACTAACATACTCTAGCTAATCATACAGGATACAGGCCTGTAGGCTCCTTGCATTACAGCCAACTATTATGAATAAGTATTATGAATAACATATACAGGTCTGTCTCATCTTACGCTGGGGTTACGTTCCGCGGTCAGCGCGTAAAGCGAAAACCGCGTATAGTCAAAATTACATTGAGTGTAATGGTGGGCAGAATCACCCGCACTACAGAAACAGTATTTAAATTGTTATTTTTCTTGTTTTTTTTTCTTGTTTTTGCTGACCGCGTAAACCTGAAATTGCACATGTTAAATGCACCTAAGATGCGACAGACCTGTAGTGGAATTCAGCATAAACAAAACCCAAGAAAATAATATAATCAATCAAATCAATGACAAAAAAAAAAACATTATGCAATATACCCAGCTAGCAAACTGGCCTTATGGGCTACAGCTCCCCACTTACTTTAGGGAACTGAGACAAACTGATGGGTTGGATTTTAGTGACGTGTAAAGGGATGTTTAACTTGTGAAATTCTCATATAAATGATAAAAGCTGAAATGTGTGTAACTTTGGGGACCTACTTTCTACATAAAGAGAATGTAACATCACTGCACAAGAGGGTTTCACAGAGACTGTTATTGTATAAAAACTTGTTTCTGTACTATTTTATTATGGGGTTGGAGCAGTAAACCTGACCTTGTTTATTTGGCCTCTTGAACATATATCATAACAAATGAAAGCTTGGTTAAGCAATTGACTACACAATTGATCAACAAATAGTCTGAATCACCCCTTCCTCTCAGATTCATTATTTAGACACAATGAAGGCACCCACAGAAACAATTCTCCTAAGCAAAATTGTCTTTGAAGTTTACAAGCTTTCAGCATTAAAGAAATCAATGGAAAATTTTAGTTTTGTTTTTCTCATTTTGCTCCAAAGAAAGATTCTGGACACGGTAAATGCTGTTTCACATCTGCTGCAATGCAAAGACACAGATCTGTACAAAGCAGCAGAATTACTTCCCAAAGCCACTGAACTTGTAGCTACATTTCAAATTGAGTTCAAAGATGCCAAATATTCAGCAAGTAAATTATCAGGAAAATGGGGCATAAAAATCAAGTCTGAAGAGACGTGCTTGAGAAAGGCAAAAAGGCAGGGGAGCAGCTCATTTTGTGGCAGACCAGGGAGGAGAGCAGACCTGCTACCAGTAGCTCCAGGGGAGATGAGCTCAGGAAAGGCAGAATCTTCCCTGGAACAACTGCCCAAAGGTCCCTCCGTGAGGGAAGGGCGGGCCTGCTGCAGGGACAGCCTGAGAGGGAAGCATTCATCTCTCATGTGAATTCTGGACTTGACTAATCTCCTTTATTTGCTGTTTGGACTACCCCATCAGGGGAGAGACCTTGGACTGAGCTGGCCCCTGGAGGTCGGGCCATACCACAGGAAGAGGCAGCTGCTGCCCAAGAGGAAAGCAGAATGTCCTCGCTACTTTCAGCCATCAGAAGATGCCTTGGGGTGAGCAGACAACCTGCCCGGTGCCTTACCCCGGAGGGAGACCTTGGGACATTCGCAGGGAGGTGGTAGGAAGTGGCCCAGGGAGGGCCACCTTACATAGCCAGTGGGTATAATAGGCCAGGAGAAGCTAAACCTCTCCTTTGGTGCAGCCACTGCCCTGCCACCTTTGAGAGCGCAGACGCCTGGGCTGTGGTGGCCCCACCTGCGCTTTGCCCCAGATGACAACTTCCACTTCTCCCCCGTGGCCCCACCCATGCTCAACCTCTTCCTTTCCCTGCTCTGCCTGCCACCAAGGCCCCCGCTGCTTCTCGCTGAATCCTTCCTCTCCTCCCCCGAGAGGCCTCCACAGCCCACCACTCACCATCCTCCAACCCACCAACCCGTATGCCCTCTGGATGCCACGGCATTCGCTGAGTCCCGACTCCCTCCTCTCCTCCACCTGCCTCCCCCGTAGTCCCCACGTGCCGCTTTCTGAGTCCTTCTTCTCCTCCACCACAACCCTGCCCTTCAAGTCCTTTACTGCCTGCCGTGCGCAAGTGAAAAACCGAACAACATTTAACAGTGGGCCCTGGCCCCCTGGCCCCTCATGTTCCAGCACCTGTAGCTGAGTTGCTCCAGAATCAGCAGACACAGCATCAGGAGGAGTCCCACAGCTGAGCCAGGTAATGGAGCCAGACATCAACCAAAGAGCAGAGGCATGCAAATGCCGTAGGTGATTAAGTGGCACAAAGTCCAAAGAAGGAGAGAATGTGAAATGGGGACACTAGAATAAGCAAAGTTGTGTCTTTGTTTGTCCCATTTACATGGGAATATTACAAGACATTTTCGTTTTTAGAGTAGAATCATAAAATATTAGGGTTGGAAGAGACCTCAGGAGGTTATCTAGTCAAATCCCCTGCCCAAAGCAGGACCAACACCAACTAAATCATCCCAGCCAAGGCTTTGTCAAGCCGGGCCTTAAAAATCTCTAAGGATGGAGATTCCACTGCCTCCCTAGGTAACCCATTCCAGTGCTTCACCACCCTCCTAGTGAAATAGTTTTTCCTAGTTTCCAACCAAGACCTCTCCCACTGCAACTTGAAACCATTGCCTCTTGTTCTGTCATCTGCCACCACTGAGAACAGCTGAGCTCCATCCTCTTTGGAATCTCCCTTCAGATAGTTGAAGGCTGCTATCAAATCCCCCCTCATTCTTCTCTTCTACAGACTAAATAACTCCAGTTTCCTCAGCTTCTCCTTGTAAGTTATGTGCCCCAGCCCCCTAATCATTTTTGTTGCCCTCCGCTGGACTCTCTCCAATTTATCCACATCCCTTCTGTAGTCAGGGGACCAAAACTGGATGCAATACTCCAGGTGTGGCCTCACCAGTGCTGAATAGAGGGGAGTAATCACGTCCCCCAATCTGCTGGCAATGCTCTTACTAATGCAGGCCAATATGCTCTTGGCCTTGTTGGCAACGAGGGCACACTGCTGACTCGCATCCAGCATCTCGTCCACTGTAATCCCCAGGTCCTTTTCTGCAGAACTGCTGCTTATCTGGTTGGTCCTTCCTAAGGGCAGGACTCTGCACTTGTCCTTGTTGAACCTCATCAGATTTATTTTGGCCCAATCTTCCAATTTGTCTAGGTCACTCTGGACCCTATCCCTACCCTCCAGCATATCTACCTCTCCCCCCAGCTTAGTGTCATCTGCAAACATGCTGAGGGTGCAATCCATCCCATCGTCCAGATCATTGATAAAGATGTTGAACAAAACCGGCCCCAGGACCAACCCCTGGGGCACTCTGCTTGATACCGGCTGCCAACTAGACATCGAGCCATTGATCACTACCCATTGAGCCCGACGATCTAGCCAGCTTTCTATCCACCTTATAGTCCATTCATGCAGTCCATACTTTTTTAACTTGCTGGCAAGAATACTGTGGGAGACCGTATCAGAAGTCTGAGCTCTTAGGTGCCATGGGTGGCCAAGGACCTAGCAGCTGTCAGTCAGCAGAGGTGATGGGGAACCCAGAGCTCTGAGCTACCGCGGAAGGACCCAGAGCTCTGAGCTACCATGGGTGGCGGGGGCCTCCGTAGCTCCGTGATGCTGGGGCTGTGTCATGGGCTTCAGAGCACTGAGCACCATCAGCCGCAGAAGCAGCAGGTTCTCGACCCACCCGAAGCAGGGCTTGGGCTCTCATCCTCCTGATCAGGCTTTAATCATCACCCTGTCTGTTGTCATTCCCTTTTTTTTTTTTTTGGTAAAAATTAAAGACAGGTCATCGGATTCTGTGATTATTTTTTTTATTGCCCACAACCTGTCTGTGACTTTTACTAAAAATAACTGTGACAAAATCTTAAACTTGGGCATGAATGATCAGTTGGTTTGCCCCTAGTTCCTGAATAATATTGTGTCTCAGGCCAGGATATCCAGTCCCCAGGTGAATGCATTCTGGATGCTGTCCAGGGCTGTGGTCATTGCAGGCCCACTGACCTGATGCCTGCCGTTTGTACTTGGTTGGTTAAGTAATCCCTCGGGTAGCTCTGTTTGGGTGTGTGGTGCCATAGGCGGTTGTGTTGGGCGATAACAGGGCCTGGAGAGGCTGAATCACCAGCGAAGCATTTTGAAAAAGGACCAGCCCAGCTGGGTGGTAAGGAGGGGCACACCAGTTCCCACAGCTCCCAGACTGCAGCCCAGTGGTGACAACCCATCACACTTATACCCTGTGGAGCTCAAATTAGGCCCACAGGCTCCTATGACACAAGCATGGGGGAGGGAACTGTAGCTCGAAGAAAAGATCCTGATGGAGCAGTTGTTTGATTCTTTCCCACTGTGTTCTCACCCCAGCAGGGCACACCTACCTAAAATACCACCATAGTGAAATGGTCCCAGGGCATCAGGCATGGGAAACTCTGTGGCTCTCCCCTCATAAATTGTGGGGTACCATGTGAGATGAACTCCAGGTCATTTTTGCTATGGGAGGGGTGAAGGTATCACACAATGAGTGGAGAAGTCCCGTGGTACGAGTTCTCAGGCAGGATAATACAACCCATTTCTGCATCAATTTCTGAAAGATCCACACAGTGTTGAAATTTTATGCTGACCCGATGCAGAGAATGGATGAACTATTAGAACAGTTTGAGCTGCAAGATATCTATCCACTTTAGACCTCACAAAGGGATACTGGCAAATACCTTTGATGCCAGAATTCAGGGAGATGAAAGCCTTTTCCATACCCTTCTGCTTACATCAATCCAGGATCACATAATTTTTCCTCCACAGGGTGCCGGTGACTTTTAAGAGGCTAATGGACAGGATATTGCAACTACGTGGTCAGTATACAGCACTATGCTGCTACAAGCAACTGAAAATGGATTTTGGTCCCGTATTTAGTGGCAGCATTCCCACACATAGTGAAGATGGCAGTACATTACACGCAGAAAAGACAGCCATCATCAATTGCTAGGCTGAACAGTCTGCATGACTCAGTTTGCCCTGACAATCTAGTCCCTGGTATTGGCAAATCATTTCTTCACTCCCAGGGGAGGCTCTCAAGCTGGAATTCTCCAGGATCTATTTTCTGCTCTTCCCGCTTCTCACAGAGCCCTGGGAATTGTCTGGGAGTCCTGGCCAATAAGAGAGTCCCCAAGGACTGTACAAGGGAATCATAAAAGTTGCTGTCTAGCACAGCGAGTGTCAGACATGTGAGATTCATACAGTGATTCTCAGGGCTCTGCCTTCCTGTTGCAGTGAGGAGATTCCCTCTCGCCGCTGAGCAGTATTACGGTGAGTTGCCTCTTTCTGCATTAAAGTTAGTGCTGAGGGCTCAGGAAGGGTTCCAGGGTTGAACTGCTTAGTATTGTCAGAAGCACCAATGGATTTACCTGGTAAAATTGGAACTGCAAATGTATTGGAAATAGTTTAGACAGATATTTGTTTTTAAGATCAGTTCCCTGTTGTCTCTTACTCTCCTTCTATCTGTCTCAGTAGCTTCCTTTTTGGGGGGCTCTGTGGTTTTTCCAATTTATCAACTTTACTGTGCTCTTAGTTAGTGCAGCCAAAGCCTCTGCAGTGGGTATCTGAGTTACCAAAGGGGTCACAACAAGAATGAGCTGCACACTGGCCAGATTCTGCTTTCACATTCTGCCTTCAGTGAGTCACTTCAGATTGACACTGGCTTCCCTGAGAGGAAAATTAGGGCCCACATGTTTTGAAATCCCCATATTTCATGCCTGGTCTCTGAAACATAAACTGGGGGTTTCCTTCAGACTCTTTCACCACCGTGACAGAATAGCGCTCTCTGTAGCAGGACCCAAAGCCATGTTTTTAAGAGCTGGGAGTCGAAAGTTAAACACTGAGCCTAAATCTGGTCCCATTGAGATGAGTGGCAAAAAAGGTTCAAAACAATTAGGTTCAAATTAGGTTCAAAACAAAGGTTCAAAACAATTTCATTTCACGGGGGAGAGTATCCAGATCACAGTGGCACAGAGTCCTGAAACTGGACAAAATAGGAACTAGACATCCTGCCTAATGCACAGACCAAAGAGGCGTAATGAGGCCTCTGGGTGGAACCCTCCTGGGCGCGGGGGTTGGTGTCTCAGACTGTAAATTAACATGGACCGCACAGTAGTAGATTGTCTCTGGCAGCTTCCCCAATCCGGACTATCCCTCTTCCCGTGAGCAACCTCACTACAGCCTTGTGGGAACATGAGCAATTGCCAACACAGAAAAGTAGCATCTGGAAGGTATGTCCGGGTTTCTAACTGGCTGCAATACATTAAAGCTTTATGTCGTTTTGAGGTAGAGTGACTCACACTGGCTACTTTTACTTTCCACATCCTCTCTTCCTCCTGCCGGGTCTGTCCCTCTCTCCTTTCCAGCACGGGCTGAGCTGCTGCTGAGGTTCCCTTCACCCCCAGAAAGGGAGTTTAGGCTGATCTCCCCCTTTTCCCAGGTTCAGGCAGACACTGAGTTTAACCTAGTCTGAGGAGATATTTCTGTGAGCTCTCACTGTGGGGTCTGGCAACTGGTTTTGCCCCTGGGTGAGGGTTATCACTGTGAGGCAATTTTTCTTTGTGATTGTTGGCATTTCATCAGTGAAAAGAGCCATTCATCTTTGCTCCTCAGTTGGTTCAATCTCCCATCATATTCTGACACCCTGTCCGCACTCTCCTTCCCCATTCCAGGCTGCACTGATTCCAACAGCACAATGGTTGCCAGTGTCTTCTCCATGCTCCCCATTCATCCTTGGCTCCCTCAACCTCCAAGCCGCCCCATGCTCCCCACAGATCTTCCTCTGCAGGGGGTGAGGTGCCTCCCGTCACACCTGCTCCCTTGGCCGGAGGCAGGTCAGTGACTGTGTCTCACTGCTGAGAAATCTCAGACAGAGAGAGGCAAATGCCAGGTCACCTCTGATGCTGCTCTTCTTATACCCTGTCTAACCTCCTCCATTGACGGGTGGTAATCAGTGACTGTGTCTCACTTGTGAGAAATCTCACACAGAGTTGCAAATACCAAGGCACCTGTGCTACTGATCTTGGTGCACATATATAAACCGTGTGCAGCTTCGGGAACTGCTATACATGAACAGCACACAAGCTGAGAAGTATGCACACTACACAATGAGAGCGGGCAACTCTGGGGCAGGTGACGGCCTAGATCTGTAGTTCTCAAACTTTAGTACTGGTGATCCCCCCTATAAATTAAAAACACCTTTTTATATATTTAACACCATTATAAATGCTGGAGGCAAAGCAGGGTTTGGGGTAGAGGCGGACAGCTCCTGACCCCGCCGTGTAATAACCTTGCAACCTGCTGAGGGGTCACAACCCCTAGTTTGAGAACCCCTGGCCTAGATAAACCCAGCTGCCTTGTGCAGGAGCCACTGGCACCTGACTGAAACAGGGGGCTACTGGGACACACACGTTAAACCCAGGATGTTCTGGGAGCAGTTGCTAGACATCTCTGATAGTCATTAATGGTGAGGGTTGTACATTCATTCCTCAGTGCGGAGGTTACATGGGCTCAGGTAATTATTTTTCCCATGTAAAATGTTTATCCATGCAGTGTCACATGAGATCTGTGACTCTCGTGAAATACACACCTACTGTAACATTTTCAAGGCTCCATGGTCACATGAGAATTTTTCCCCATAGGGTTAAATTAAACACAGTCATGAATAGGACAAATGCATTCATAGACTCATAGAATATCAGGGTTGGAAGGGACCTCAGGGGGTCATCTAGTCCAACCCCCTGCTTAAAGCAGGACCAATTCCTAACTAAATCATCCCAGCCAGGGCTTTGTCAAGCCTGACCTTAAAAACCTCTAAGGAAGGAGATTCCACCACCTCCCTAGGTAACCCATTCCAGTGCTTCACCAACCTCCTAGTGAAAAAGTTTTCCTAATATCCAATCTAAACCTCCCCCACTGCAACTTGAGACCATTACTCCTTGTTCTGTCATCTGGTACCACTGAGAACAGTCTAGATCCATCCTCTTTGGAACCCCCTTTCAGGTAGTTGAAAGCAGCTATCAAATCCCCCCTCATTCTTCTCTTCTGCAGACTAAACAATCCCAGTTCCCTCAGCCTCTCCTCATAACTCATGTGCTCCAGCCCCCTAATCATTTTTGTTGCCCTCCGCTGGACTCTTTCCAATTTTTCCACATCCTTCTTGTAGTGTGGGGCCCAAAACTGGACACAGTACTCCAGGTGAGGCCTCACCAATGT
>QXTE01000209.1:899645-985886 GCA_003942145.1 Platysternon megacephalum | reverse complement strand
CATCTAGTCCAACCCCCTGCTCAAAGCAGGACCTAATCCCAACTAAATCATCCCAGCCAGGGCTTTGTCAAGCCTGACCTTAAAAACCTCTAAGGAAGGAGATTCCACCACCTCCCTAGGTAACCCATTCCAGTGCTTCACCACCCTCCTAGTGAAAAAGTTTTTCCTAATATCCAATCTAAACCTCCCCCACTGCAACTTGAGACCATTACTCCTTGTTCTGTCATCTGGTACCACTGAGAACAGTCTAGATCCATCCTCTTTGGAACCCCCTTTCAGGTAGTTGAAAGCAGCTATCAAATCCCCCCTCATTCTTCTCTTCTGCAGACTAAACAATCCTAGTTCCCTCAGCCTCTCCTCATAACTCATGTGCTCCAGCCCCCTAATCATTTTTGTTGCCCTCCGCTGGACTCTTTCCAATTTTTCCACATCCTTCTTGTAATGTGGGGCCCAAAACTGGACACAGTATTCCAGATGAGGCCTCACCAATGTCAAATAGAGGGGAACGATCACGTCCCGCGATCTGCTGGCAATGCCCCTACTTATACAACCCAAAATGCCGTTCAATAAGCTCACGCATGAGCGTGGAGGCAAAATTCCTCCAACTGACTCCTAGGGACGTTTTCGTAGATTCCAAGGCCATAAGAAACTATTGTGATCATCTGGTCTGACTTCCTCTAGAGCGCAGGCCAAAGAATTTCCTAAAAATTAGTCCTAGAGCAGATCTTTTAGAGAAATATCCAACTTTAATTTAAAAATTCTCTACTCAGTGATGAAGAATCCACCAAGACCCTTGGTAAATTGTTCAAATGGTTAATTACTCTCACCATTTAAAAAATGTATGCATTATTTCCAGTCAGAATTTCTTCAACTTCAACTTCCAGTCATTGGATCGTGTTACACCTCTGTATGATAGGCTGAAAAGCGTATTATTAAATATTTGCTCCCGTGTAAGTACTTACAGACTGTTAACAAGTCACCCATTAACCATCTTTGTTAAACTAAATAGACTGAAATCTTTGAGTCTATCAGTATAAGGCAGGTTTTTAAATCTTTTAATAATTCTTGTGAGTCTTCTCTGAACCCTCTTTAATATATCAACATCCATCTTTAACCGGGAACACCAGAACTGGACACAGGATTCCAGCAGCAGTCACACCATTGCCAAATACAGAGGTAAAATAACTTCTTTATCTCTCCTTGAGATTCCTCTCGTTATCATCCCAGGATCACATTGTCTCTTTTGGCCATATGGTCACACTGGGAGCTCATGTTTGGCTAATTATCCCTTTACCCCCAAATCTTATTTAGAGTCATTGCGTTTCCCAGGATAGTGCCCCATCGTGTAAGTGTCGCCTACATACTTTGTTCCTAGATGTAGTTCTCTACTGAGCTATATTAGAACACACATTGTTTGCTTCAGCCCAGTTAACCAACAAATCCAGATTGCTCTGAATCAGTCACCTGTCCTCTTCATTATTTACAATCCCCCAATTTTTTTGTCATTTGCAAACTTCATTGATATTCAGCCACGAGAAGGGTTAGCAGCTGAGTTGCTGACACATGTCTCTGCTTACACTAGTCAGTTAACACCTGTAACTTATGTCTCAGGGAAAGCTGGGTGCCTGCAAGAAAGTGTCTCACCAAAAGAAAAAAGGGAAGTAACAGAGGTGCAGGCCTGTAGCCATAAATATCAAGAGCTTTGTGTCCTTTGTGCCCTTTGTGCCTGTTCTATTGAGCACAAAGTCAGAGCCCAGCACAAGAACGTCTGTTTCCATTTGGGAAACTTGGCTCATTTCCAATATAGCAATTGCATCGTGGATAAGAGCTATGGTCCATCCAGTCAGGTGTCCTCTCTCTGACAGTGACAATGTCAGGTGCTGCAGAAGAAGGTGTAAGAAACACAGCAGTAGGGGGATGGTGGGGTGACTTGACCGTCAAGAGGGTGTCACCCTAATGCCTAAAAGCTAGAGATTAGCTTGTGCCCTGAAACATGTGGGCGTATTGGCTTTCCAAAATATTTATTTAGGTGTAACTATTAGAACTGGACAGTCTCACTATCCATGTTAATCTACAAATCCTTCCTGATTCTTGCTTATCTCGTGGCATCAACTACCTCTTCTGTCAATGAGTTCCTCAGGCTACGTCCACACTACCCGTCCGGATCGGCGGGTAGCCATCGATATATCGGGGATCGATCTATCGCGTCTCGTCTGGACGCGATAGATCGATCCCCGAACGCGCTCCCTTCGACTCCGGAACTCCAGCAGGGCGAGCGGAGTTGCGGAGTCGACGTGGGAGCCGCGGCCGTCGATCCCGCGCCGCGAGGACACGAGGTAAGTCGCGGTACTTCGAAGTAAGATACTTCGACTTCAGCTACGCTATTCTTGTAGCTGAAGTCGCGTATCTTACTTCGACATCCCCCCCTAGTGTGGACCAGGCCTTAGTCTAATTAGACGTTGAGTGCAGAAAGTATTCTTTATAATCTATTTTGAATTTGCCAAGTTTCAGTTTAATTGAATGTCCTGTTGATCTTGTGTTATGAGACAGGGAGAACACATTCTCGATCTACTCTCTACCAGTCAATATTTTATAGGTTTTTCTCATGTCCCCAATTATTCATCTCCTTTCTAAGGTAACAATCCCAGTCTTCTCAATCTCTCCCACATGAGAGCTTCCGCAGCCCCTTGATCATTCTCACTGTCCTGGCCTCTCTAATTCTGCAATATCCTGGGGGAGAAGGGTGTCCAATACTACACAGAGGAGTCCAGAGGAGGGTGAAACATTGACCGACTGATCTCATGGCATTGTATTTTCTCTGATTCCCACCTCCCTCCTTCTGGAACCCAATGCTTTGCTCAGTTTCTGTCCATGCTTTTGCTTTGAACAGGGTTTCACAGAGCTGTGTACTATGATGCCCAGGTCCCTGTCTGGAGTTCATACAGTTAAATTAGAACCATATAAGGTGTTTAAGGAGTTCAAGCTTTTCCCTCCAGTCGTCATACACATTGAAGTTATTGACACCTAAGTTCATCTGCCATCATGCTGCCCATTCACCTGGCTTGGTTAGCTCCCTTTGAGGACTTCTCTGGACTTGACTATGAGCTAAATAATCTGGTGCCATCTGTAAATGTTGCCACCTCACTGCTGACCCCCTTTTCTAGGCTGTTAATAAGTATAAAATATTTACCGTACTATTTATTGTATAAAGCGTGTAACCCCCCTTGCTGTGCTTCTCTCTCTTCACAGACATCTTGAGCACTTCTGAGCCTGATCGACACATCGAGCACCCTATCATGGCAACTTTCAACCTCACCCCCTCTAACCCTTCAACATTCAGCCTATCGGGGATCCTTGGCCTGGAAGCTGCCCACGTCTGGATTTCCATTCCTGTCTCTATGTCCTACATTATCAGCCTGTTGGGAAATTTCATGCTTCTGTTTATTGTAGGCAAAGAGCAGACACTGCACAAGCCAATGTACCTGCTGCTCAGCATGCTGGCACTCACAGACATCGCCTCGTGTACCTTGGTTGTGCCAAAGGCACTGTGTATATTTTGGTTCAATTTGAAAAGCATTACTGTGGGTGGGTGTCTCACCCAGATGTTCTTCCTTCACACGGTTTCTTTTACGCAGTCAGCCATCCTCGTGACAATGGCCTTCGATCGCTACGTTGCCATATGTAACCCTCTGAGATACACCACCATCCTCACCAATGCACGAGTCGCTAAGTTAGGGCTTGTAGGTTTGATAAGGTCTGGTCTCTTCATCCTGCCTCTGCCCCTGATCTTGAGTAGGCTGCCATTCTGTGCCAACCTCATTATCCACCAAACACACTGCGAGCACATGGCTGTGGCGAAGATATCGTGTGGGGACATCACAGTCAGCAGGATGTACAGCTTGGTTATGGCGTTTGTAGTCAGCGGGATAGACCTGATGCTCATTGCCCTCTCCTATGGTCTGATTATCAGGTCCATCCTAAAAATGTCCTCAAAGAAAGCCCACCAGAAAGCCCTCAACACCTGCACAGCCCACATCTGTGTGATGCTTACAACTTATACTCCTGGCTTCTTCACCAGCCTGACACACCGGTTCGGTCAGGGCATCGCTCCCCATGTTCACATCATCTTGTCCAACCTTACTTTCCTCATCCCCCCCATGCTCAACCCTATCATTTATGGGGTCAAAACCAAAGAGCTTCGTGACAAAGTGGGCAAATACACCAGAAGAATGTGCTCTTGGGGCCACTGACTAATCCTCTGTGACAAGAGGGGGAAAGGATTTCTCCTCATTAACCAGTGTGCTCTGTCCAAGTTTGGCTGAGCTCAGCATTGTGGAAGTTCAGAGTCTGAGAACTTCCTCACACCTAATGTCTTATCTCTCCATCACCAAGCACTGCCCTCTCCATTGCGGAGTTCCCTCTCTTTGATCATCACCTGACATCTTTCATTGTCACCGGTCAGCCCCTAGCCCAACACCCCCTGTCACTCGGCCTTTCCATGACTTCCAGCCTACAAGAAGATACTGCAGCTTTTTGAAGCAAGGGGCTTTGCATTAGTCCCTTTCTGAACAGGGTTCTTGATAAGTTTGATGAACAGAAGCTATGCTTCCAGATAGCCAAAGAGAAAAGTAAGAAACTACAATGCTGAACTTTTTTATCACATGTACAGTGATCTGGTGAGCAAAATTTACCTGATTTTTTTACATCCAATCCTTCAGGAAACCTGGAGGATAAACCAAATAAAGACTAACAGTAACAAAATAATTCAACACAAAATTAGACATAAGTAATATAATAACGTTATTGTTCTTTTTACACTACATATGGTTTGGGCTATTTGGGGCTATTTTTAACACCCTCATTTGCAACGGCAGACAAGCATGATGAGCAGCTGTGAAGAGGAATGTGGGGCCATGGGCAATGCTGGGAGACACCATAGAGGAGGGCCTTGATGGCAGGACATGAACCCGATGAGAGGGCAGATGCTGGGGAGAAGGGTCCTGCCATCTAGATCTTGGGGGTGTTTGGCCACCACCATGCCAGGTTTCTGACTCCACGTATCAGCACAACGCAGCCAGGGCATGGGAGGGAGGACTGGGGTGCTGAATGGAGAAAAACCAAGGGAGCTACCTGATTAAATTGGAACTACAAATATATAGGGAATAGTTTAGAGAAAAATTTGTTTTTAAGACCAGTTCCTTGTCTCTTACTATGTCCTTCTATCTGTCTCAGTAGCTTCCTTTTTCCTTTTTTTTGGGGAGGTGTGGTTTTTCTATAGTTAGCTCAAGTTTTCCAATTTAGCAACTTCACTCCCTTGTTAAGAAGTGGAGTCAAAGCCGCTGCAGTGGGTATGTTTGTTACCAGAGGGTTCATAACAAGAATGGGCCCAACACTGGTCAGATTCTGCTCTCTCATTCGACCTTCACTGGGTCACTCCAGATTGACACTGGCCTCCCTGAGAGCCAAATCAGGGCCCATGTATTTTGAAATCCCCATCTTTCATGCCCAGTCTTTTTTTTTTTTAACTGTTTCCTTCTATCTGTCTCAGTAGCTTCCTTTTTTGGGCTGGGTGGTTTTTCCCCTGGTTCGTTCAATTTTTCCAATTCAGCAACTTCACTGTGATGTTATCTGGTACAGCCAAAGCCTCTGCCCTGGGTATCGGTGTTACCAGAGGGTTCACAACAACAATGGGTCACACACTGTCCAGATTCTGCTCTCTCATTCGACCTTCACTGGGTCACTCCAGATTGACACTGGCCTCCCTGAGAGCCAAATCAGTGCCCATGTGTTTTGAAATCCCCGTGTTTTATGCTCGGTCTCAGAACGCCATATAAACTGGGGGGTTCCTTCAGACTCTTTCAGCACCCTAACAGAATAGGTATCTCTGTAGCAGGACCCGAAGCCATGTTTTTCATAGCTGGGAGCAGAAGGTTAAACACTAAGGGTGAATCTGGTCCCATTGAGATCAATGCAAAACTCCAAACTTGTTCAGGAGTTCACCCTAACCCCACATTTAGGGACTTAAATTAATGGCCTGATTTTCACCGGCCATGAGCCTCCAGTGAATTCAACTGGAGTTGTCCCATGGCCTCCAAGGATGGGTGAGCTCGTTTGGAGAAAAGAAGGACAGAACATCTCGTGCTGGTGGGGGAGTGGAACTATATGTGAAGGAAAGCGTAGAATCAAATGAAGTAAAAATCTTAAATGAACCAAACTGTACTATAGAATCTCTATGGATAGTATTTCTATGCTCGAGTAATAAGAATGATAACAGTAGGAATACTCTACTGATCATCTGACCAGGATGGTGATAGTGACTGTGAAATGCTCAGGGAGGTTAGAGAAGCTATAAAAAAAACCCTCAAAAATAATGGGAAATGTCAACAATCCACACATTGACTGGGTACACTTCAGGACAGGATGCAGAGAGAAAGTTTCTTGACACCTTAACTGATTGCTTCTTTGAGCAGCTACTCCTCGAACTCACAAGAGGAGAGGAAATTCTTGATTTAGTCCTAAGTGAAGCACAGGATCTGCTCCAAGAGGTGAATATAGCTGAACAGCTTGATAATAGTGACCATAATATAATTAAATTTAACATCCCTGTGATGAGGAAAATACCACAGTAGCACAACTCTGTAGCATTTAATTTCAGAAAAGGGGACTACGCAAAAATGAGGAAGTTAGTTAAACGGAAATTAAAAGGTAAAGTGGCAAAAGTTAAATCCTTGCAAGCTGCATGGAAATTTTTTAAAGACACCATAATAGAAGTTCATCTCAAATGTATATCTCAAATAAAAAAAAAACATAGTAAGAGAACCAAAAAACTGACACCATGGCTAAACAAGAAAGAAAAAGAAGCAGTGAGAGTCAAAAAGGTATCCTTTAAAAAGTGGAAGTTAAATCCTAGTGAGGAAAATGGAAAGGAGTGTAAACTTTGGCAAATGACATGCAAAAATATAATTAGGCAGGCAAAAAAAGAATTTGAAGATCTGCTAGCCAAAGACTCCAAAAGTAATAGCAATTTTTTTTCAGTACACCAGAAGCAGGAAGACTGCTAAACAACCAGTGGGGCCACTGGATGATCGAGATGCTAAAGGAGCACTCAAGGATGAAAAAGCCTTTGCAGAGAAACTAAGTGAATTCTTTGCATTGGTCTTCATGACTGAGGATGTCAGGGAGATTCCCAAACCTGAGCCATTCATTTTAGGTGACAAATCTGAGGAACTGTCCCAGACTGAGGTGTCATTAGAGGAGGTTTTGGAACAAATTGATTAATTTAAAAATAATAAGTCACCAGGACCAGGTGGTATTCACCCAAGAGTTCTGAAGAAACTCAAATGTTATATTGAAGGCCTACTAACTGTGGTTTGTAACCTATCATTTAAATCAGCTTCTTTCCCAAATGCCTGGAGGATAGCTAATGTGACACCAATTTTTAAAAAGGGATCCAGAGATGATACTGGCAATTACAGGCTGATAAGCGTGATTCAGTACCGTGCAAACTGCTTGAAACTATAATAAAGAACAAAATTGTCAGACAAATATATGAACATCAATTGTTGGGGAAGAGTCAACATGGTTCCTGTAAAGAGAAATCATGCCTCACCAATCTACTAGAATTCTTTGAGCGGGATCAACAAGCATGTGCACAAGAGGGATCCAGTGGATATAGTGTATTTAGATTTTCAGAAAGCCTTTGACAAGGTTGCTCACCAAAGTCTCTTAAGCAAAGTAAGCTGTCCCGGGATAAGAGGGAAGCTCATCTCATAGACTGGTAACTTGTTAAAAGATAGGAAACAAAGGGTAGGAATAAATGGTCGGTTTTCAGAATGGAGAGAGGTAAATAGTACTATCTGCCAGGGGTCTGTACTGGGACCAGTCTTCTTCAACATATTCATAAATGATCTGGAAAAAGGAGTAAACAGTTTGGTGGAAAATTTGCAGGTGATACAAAACTACTTAAGATTCGTAAGTCCCAAGCAGACTGTGAAGAGCTATGAAATGAGCTCACAAAAGTGGCTGACTGTGCAACAAAATGGCAGATGAAATTCAGTGTTGATAAATGCAAAGTAATGCACATTGGAAAACATAATCCCAACTATACTTATAACATGATGGGGGCGAAATAGGGAATGGACATCCTGCCTAATGCACAGACCAAAGAGGCGTAACGAGCCCTTCTGGGTCCTGGGGGGTGTCTCAGACTCTAATGTAAGATCTTTGACACCATCCCCCATCCGGACCATCCCTCCTCCTGTGAGCAACCCCACTACAGCCTTGTGGCACAGTCAGCAATTGCCAACACAGAAAAGCAGCCTCAGGAAGGGGTGTCTGGGTTTCTAAGGGGCTGCAATGTGTTAAAGTTTTGTGTCATTTTGAGGCAAAGTTACTCACACTGGCTCCTTTTAGTCTCCACATCCTCTCTCCCTTCTGCCGGGTCTGTCCCTCTCTCCTTCCTGCACAGGCTGAGCTGCTGCTGGGGTTCCCTTCGCCCCCAGAAAGGCAGTTGAGGCTGATCTCCCCCTATTTCTGGGGAGATTTTTCTGTGAGGTGTCGCTGTGGGGTCTGGCACCAGGTTTTGATCCTGGGTGAGGGGTATCACTGTGTGGCAGAGGTGGGGGCTGTGCGATCAGGGAACATACATGGACAGGTGAGCAGCTCTGGAGGTCGAGGGAGCATGCAGGATGTGTACTTGGACAATCAGGGAGCAGTGGAGGTTGTGGAGGCAGACAGGTGGTGTACACAAAGAAGCAGGCAGTAATGGGGCTAGTGGGGGCAGGCAGAGGGGTTTACACAGAGAAGGGGGCAGCGCTGGAGGTTGTGGGGGCAGGCAGTGGTGTGTACACAGAGAAGTGGGCAGTGGAGAGGGTTGGGGGCAGGCAGGGTGTGTACACAGAGAAGTGGGCAGTGCAGAGGGTTGGGGGCAGGCAGGGGGTGTACACAGAGAAGTGGGCAGTGCAGAGGGTTGGGGAGCAGGCAGGTGTGTGTACACAGAGAAGTGGGCAGTGCAGAGGGTTGGGGGCAGGCAGTGGTGTTTACACAGAGAAGTGGGCAGCGCTGGAGGTTGTGGGGGCAAGGAGTGGGGTGGAAACAGACAGGCGGGAAGAGCTACTGAAATTCAGTTTTTCTTTATGATTATTGGCATTTCACCGGTGAAAAGAACCATTGATCTTTGCTCCTCAGTAGGTTCAATCTCCCATCATACTCTGACTCCCCTCTCCGTACTCTCCTTCCTGATCCCAGGCTGCGGCGATTCCAGCAGCATGCTGGTCGCCAGTGTCTGCTCCATGCTCCCCATTCATCCCTTGTTCCCACAATCCCACAGGCAGCTGCCTGAAACAGTGGGATACTGGGACACAGACGTTAAACCCAGGACTCTCTGCGATCATTTGTGAGCTGTTAGCCATTCATGGTGACACTTGTACATACATTCCTCAGTGCAGAGATTTTATGGGGTCAAGTCATTTTTTTCCTCACCTAAAACTTTCATCCATGCAGTGTGCTACTGGACCCCTCAGCCTCGTGAAATACCCACCTAGTGTAACATTTCCAAGGCACCAGTCACATGAAAATTTCTCCCCATAGGGCTACATTTACCATGGTCATGAACAGAAAAAATGCCTTCAGTAAGCTCATGCACGAGTTTGCAGTCAAAATGCCTCCAGCTGACCCCTGGGGACATGTTCATAGATTCCCAGGCCAGAAGGGACCATTGTGATCCTCTCGTCTGACTTTCTGTAGAGCAGCGTTTTTCAACGTTCGGGTCGTGACCCAGTACTGGGTTGCGGCAGATCAGACACTGGGTCGCTGTGGTCAGCACCGCCGACCGGGATGTTAAAAGTCCGTCGGTGGTGCTGCCCAGCTAAGGCAGGCTAGTCCCTACCTGCTCTGACACCGCGCTGTGCCCCGGAAGTGGCCAGCAGTGGGTCCGGCTTCTAGGCGGGGGCCATGGGGTTCCACATGCTGCCCCTGTCCCGAGCACCGGCTCTGCACTCCCATTGGCCGCCTAGGAGCTGGACCTGCTGCTGGTCACTTCAGGCACAGGATGGTCTGCAGTGCCAGGAGAGGCGGAAAGCCTGCCTCTGCACCCCGGCTGCACCGCTGATGGGGAGCCACCGGGGGTAAGTCCGCGCCCTAATCCCCTGCCCCAGCCCTGAGCCCCCCAAACCCAGAACCCCTTCCTGCACCCCAAAGCCCTCATCCCCAATCCCACCCTGGAGTCTGCTCCTCCAGCCCAGAGCCTTACCCTCTCCTGCACCGCTACCCCCTGCCCCAGCCCAGAGCCCCCTCCCACACTCTGAACCCCTCATTCCTGGCCCCACCCCACAGCCCTCACCCCAACCCTCTTCCCCAGCCCTGAGCCCCTCCCACACCCCAAGTCCCTCATCCCCAGCTCTGTTGGGTTGCAGGCATCAACTATTTTCTTCAACTGGGTCCCCAGAAAAAAAGTTTGAAAACTACTGCTGTAGAGCACATGCCCGAGAATTTCCCTAAAATAATTCCTGGAGCAGAGCTTTTAGAGAAACATCCAACCTTGATTTAAAAATTCTCAGTGATGGAAAATATGCCATGACCCTTTGGTAAATTGTTCCAATGGTTAATTACTCTCACCGTTTAAAAAATGTATGCCATATCTCCAGTCAGAATTTGTTTAACTTCAACTTCCAGCCATTGTATCATGCTACACCTCTGCATGCCAGACTGAAAAGCCTATAGTTAACTAGTTGTTCCCCATGTAGGTACATAGAGACTGCTATCAAGTCACCCCATAAATATCTTTGTTAAACCAAACAGATCGAGCTCCTTGAGTCTATCACTATAAGGCAGGTTTTCTAATCTTTTAATAATTCTTGTGACTCTTCTCTGAACCCTCTTCAGTGTATCAACATCCATCTTTAATTGTGGACACCAGAACTGGACACAGGATTCCAATAGCAGTCGCACGAGTGCCAATTACAGAGGTAAAATATCTTCTCTGCTTCTCCTTGAGATTCCCCTGGTTATCATCCCAGGGTCACTTTGGCTCTTTTGGCCACAGGGTCACACTGGGAGCTCATGTTTAGCTAATTATCCCTTCCCTCCCCCAAATCTTGTTCAGAGTCATTGTGCTCCCCCCGAGAGTCCCCCATCGGGTAAGTATCACCCACATACTTTGTTCCTAGATGTAGATATCTACATAGCTATATTAGAACACGTATCGTTTGCTTCAGCCACTTTACCAAGCAATCCAGATTGCTCTGAATCAGTGACCTGTCCTTTTCATTATTTACAGTCCCCCAATTGTGTGTCATATTCCAACTTCAACAATGTTCATGTATGGGAAAGGGTTAGGGTTAGTAACAGAGGTGCAGGCCTGTAGCCCTAAATACCAAGACCCTTGCACCCTTCATGACCATTCTGTTGAGCAAAAAATGATAGCCCAGCATGATAATGTCTGTTTCCTTGGGGGAAACTTGTCTCTTTTCGAACATAGGGATTGCATTGTGGATCAGACGTATGCTCAATCTAATCCAGTGTCCTCTTCCTGACAATGAAAGGTTCAGGTGCTGCAGAAGAATGTGTAAGAAGCCCAGCAGTAGATGTATGGGGGGATGACTTGACCATCATGGGGGTGTCATCGTAATGCCTAACAGCTAGACCTTGGCTCTTACCCTGAAAAACGTGGGTGTATATTCTTTCCAAAATATTTATTTAGTTATAAGTGGATAGTCTCACTATCCATGAAAATGTCCAAACCCTTCCTGATTCTTGCTTATCTCATGGCCTCAACTACCTCTTGTGACAATGAGTTCCTCATTCTCATTTGTCATTGAGTGAAGAAAGCATTATTTTATCTGTTTTGTATTTGCCACGTTTCATTTTCATTGAATGTCCTCTTAATCTTGTATTATGAGACAAGGAGAACACATTCTCGATCTACTCCCTACCAGTCAGTATTTTATATATTTTTCTCATGTCCCCTCTAATTTACCTCCTTTTTAAGGTAACAATCCCAGTCTTTTCAACCTCCCCAGGCTCTTCATCATTCTTGTTGCCCTTCCCTGCATGTCTCGAGTTCTGCAATATCTTGTGTGAGAAGGGTGCCCAGTACTACAAGAGAAGTCCAGAGGAGGGTGAAACATTGACTGACTTATCTCGTGGCATTGTATTTTCTGTAAGATTCCCCATCCCACTCCTCCTGGATCCAACATTTTGCTTAGTTTCTGTACATGCTTGCACTGTGAGCAGGATTTCACACAGCTGTGTACCATGACACCCTAGTCCCTAGCCTGAGTTCAGACAGTTAAATTAGAACCTTGTAAGATTTTTGAGGAGTTCAAGCTTTTCTCTCCAATGGGCATAGATATTGTTCACCTGGCTTCATTAGCTCCTTCTGATGACTTCTCTGGACTTGACTATGACCTAAATAATCTGGTGCCATCTGTAAATGATAGAATCATAGAATCATATGACTAGAAGGGACCTTGAGAGGTCATCTAATCCAGGCCCCTGCCTCATGGCAGGACTAAATATTATCTTGACCATTCCTGACAGGTGTTTGTCTAACCTGACCTTACAAATCTCCAATGATTCCACAACCTCCCTAGGCAATTTATTCCAGTGCTTACCCACCCTGAAAGTTAGGAAGATTTTTCCTAATGTCCAACCTAATCCTCCCGTGCTGCTCCTTGTAACAACCTTTTACATACTTGAAAATTGTTATCATGTCCACCCTCAATCTTCTCTTCTTCAGACTAAACAAATGCAATTTTTTCAATCTTCCCTCATAGGTCATGTTCTCTAGACCTTTAATCATTTTTGTCGCTCTTCTCTGGATTTTCCTGAAATGTGGTGCCCAGAACTGGACACAATACTCCAGTTGAGGCCTATTCAGCACGGAGTAAGCGGAAGAATTACTTCTCGTGTCTTGCTTACTACACTCCTGCCAATATATCCCAGAATGATGTTCCCTTTTTTTGCAACAGCGTTACACTGTTGACTCATATATAGCTTGTGGTCCACTATGACCCCCAGATCCCTTTCCACAGTACTCCTTCCTAGGCAGTCATTTCCCATTTTGTATGTGTGCAACAGATTGTTCCTTCCTAAATTGAGTACTTTGCATTTGTCCTTATTCAATTTTATCCTATTTACTTCAGATAATTTCTCCAGTTTTTCCAGATCATTTTGAATTTTAATCCTATCCTCCAAAGTACTTGCAACCCTTCCAAGCTTGGTATCATCCACAAACTTTATAAGTATACTCCCTTTGCCATTATCTAAATCATTGATGAAGATATTGAACAGAACCGGAGCCAGAACTGATCTATGCAGGACCCCACTCGTTATGTCCTTCCAGCATGACTGCGAGCCACTGATAACTATTCTCTAGGAATGGTTTTCCAATCAGTTTTGCACCCACCTTATAGCAGCTCCATCTAGGTTGTATTTCCTTAGTTTGTTTATGGGACGGTCATGCGAGACAGTATCAAAAGCTTTACTAAAGTCAAGATATACCACGTCAACCACTTCCACCCTGTCCACAAGGTTTGTTACCCTGCCTAGGAAAGCTATCAGGTTGGTTTGACACAATTTGTTCTTGACACATCCATGCTATTACTTCTCATCTTTTTATCTTCTAGATGTTTGCAAATTAATTGCTTAATTATTTGCTCTGATATCTTTCCAGGTATAGAAGTTAAGCTGACTGGTCTGTAATTCCCCGAGTTGTCCTTATTTCCCTTTTTATAGATTGGTACTATATTTGCCCTTTTCCAGGCTTCTGGAATCTCTCCCATATTGCATGACTTTTAAAAGATAATTGCTAATGGCTCAGGTATCTCCTCATTCAGCTCCTTGAATATTCTAGGATGCATTTCATCAGGCCCTGGTGACTTGAAGACATCTAATTTGTCTAAGTAATTTTTAACTTGTTCTTTCCCTATTTTAGCCTCTTCTGATCCTACCTTTTTTCACTCGCATTCACTATGTTAGATGTCCAATCACCACCAACCTTCTTGGTGAAAACGGAAACAAAGACGTCATTAAGCACCTCTGCCATTTCCACATATTCTGTTATTATTTCCCCTACCCACCCCGCATTGAGTAACGGGCCTACCCTGTCCTTGGTCTTCCTCTTGCTTTAATGTATTTGTAGGATGTTTTCTTGTTACACTTTATGTCTCTAGCTAATTTGATCTAGTTTTGTGCCTTGGCCTTTCTAATTTTGTCCCTACATACTTGTGTTATTTGTTTATATTCATCCATTGTAATTTGACCAAGTTTCCACTTTTTGTAGGACTCTTTTTTGAGTTTTAGATCATTGACGATCTCCTGGTTAAGCCAGGGTGGTCTCTTGCCATACTTCCTATCTTTCCTATGCAGTGGGATAATTTGCTCTTGCACCCTTAACTATGTCTCTTCGAAAAACTGCCAATTGTCTTCAATTGTTTTTCCCCTTAGACTTGCTTCCCATGGGATCTTACCTACCAACTCCCTGAGTTTGCTAAAGTCTGCCTTCTTTAAATCCATTGTCTTTATTATGCTATTCTCCCTCCTACCATTCCTTGGAATCATGAACTCTATCATTTCATGATCACTTTTGCTCAAACTGCCTTCCACTTTCAAATTCCAAAGCAGTTCCTCCTTATTTGTCAACATCAAATCTATAACAGCCTTTCCACTAGTAGCTTTCTCCACTTTCTGAAACCAAAAATTGTCTCCAAAACATTCCAATAATGTATTAGATAATCTGTGCCCTGCTGTGTTATTTTCCCACCAACTCCTGTGCTTTGGATGATTTTGTTAGTTGTTTAAAAAAAGCTTCATCCACCTCTTCTTCCTGGTTGGGTGGTCTTTAGTAGAGCCCTACCATGACAACACCCTTGTTTTTAATCCCTTTTATCCTTACCCAGAGAATTTAAACAAGAATGTCTCCTATTTCCATCTCAACCTCAGTCCAAGTGTATAAATTTTTAATATATAAGGCCACACCTCATTCCTTGTTTCCCTGCTTGTCCTTCCTGAGCAAGGTGTACCCTTCTATACCAATATTCCAGTCATGCGTATTATCCCACCAGGTCTCTGTGATGCCAACTATGTCATAATTGTGTTTATTTACTAGTATTTTGACTTCTTCCTCCTTATTCCCCATACTTCTTGCATTAGTATACAGACATCTAAGATTCGGAGTTTATTCCCCCCCCAATTCTGTCTTGTCTCTCCTTTATCCCTGCTATAACAGCCCATATCCCCCCCACCCCCAAATTCCAAACCTTCACCCAGGTCTCCATGTTCTTGACTTATCTTTTGGCTTTGGTCACCTACCCCCTTTGAACCTTAGTTTAAAGTCATCCTCACTAGGTTAGCCTTTCTGTATCCAAATATGCTCTTCCCCTTCCTCGATAGGTGGACCCTATCTCTGCTTAGCAGTCCTTCCTGGAACAGCATCCTGTGGTCAAGGAAGCTGAAGACCTCCTTGTGACACCATCTTCACAGCCAGGCACTCATCTCCAGGATGCATCTGTCTCTGCCTGGCCCCCTACTCTTGACTGGACGGATCAAAGAGAACACTCCCTGAGCTCCCAACTCCCTCACCCTTACTCCCAGAGCCCTGTAGTCACTTCTGATGTGCTGAGGGTCATATCTTGAAGTAACATGTTGCCACCTCACTGATCGCCCCCCTTTCTAGATTGGTAATAACTATAAAATATTTACCATACTATTTGTTATAAAAGTGTGTAACCCCCCTTGGTGTGCTTCTCTCCCTTCACAGGCAACTTGAACATTTCTGAGCCCAATTGACACATTGACAACTTCATGGAAGCTTTCAACCTCACCCCCTCTGATCCTTCAACATTCATCCTAATGGGCATCACTGCCCTGGAAGCTGCCCATGTCTGGATTTCAATCCTTTTCTCTTCATTCTACATTGTCAGCTTGTTGGGAAATGTCATGGTTCTCTTTGTTGTGGGCAAAGAACAGACCCTGCACAAGCCCAAATACCTGCTGCTCTGCATGCTGGCACTCATAGACATCGGCATGTCTACCTCCATTGTGCCGAAGGCACTGTGTATATTTTGGTCCAATCTGAAAGGCATTACTGTCTTACTATCTATCCCTTCCTTAATGGTGCCCAATATTCTGTTCACTTTTTTGACTGCTGCTGCACATTGAGTGGATGTTTTCAGAGAACTATCCACAATGACTCCAAGAGCTCTTTCTTGAGTGGTAACAGCTAATTTAGACCCCATCATTTTATATGTATACTGGGAATTATGTTTTCCAATGTGCATCACTTTACATTCATCAACACTGAATTTCATTTGTCATTTTGTTGCCCAGTCACCCAGTTTTGAGAGATCCTTTTGTAGCTCTTCACAGTCTGCCTGGGACTTAAATATCTCGAGTAGTTTTGTATCATCTGCAAATTTTACATCCTCACTGTTTACCCCTTTTTCCAGATCATTTATGATTATGGTAAATCTTGTTAATATGGGGCCCGTGCTGGTGTGAATATCCTGGCTGTGGCAGAATTTTAGCAAGGGGGAATGTAAGGGGCTGTTTGACCCTCACTAAAAGTTAGTGAGGATTTTTGATTGGCCCTTTTCCAGTACCAAAAGGAAGGGGAAGGATCAATGGGAAACCAGGCCCCTGAGACAGACAGGCCCCAGGGACAATGGGTAGAGGCCAATGCTCACAGTCACCCTGATTGACAGGACAGGCAGGCCAATGAAGGAGTCAGGAGGTCGGGGGGTTCTGTCCTCCGTGTGAACTGGGGCTGCCTTGGCCACAGCAGGGCTGAGCTAAGGAGAGAGCAGGGGCCTGGGCTGAGCTGGGAGCAGGGACAAGCTGAGCAGAGCCAAAGGGGCCAGAGCAGCACCCCAGGGAGCAGGTCAGTGCTGGGAGCAGAGCCACAGCAGCCAGAGCCAGAGAGGCAGCCCAGAGAGGTGAGCTGGGAGCAGAGCTGTGTCAATCCAACCAGAGGGGCCACAGAAGCCATCCAGGGAGCTGGAGGCAGAAGAGAAGCAGTGCTAGGGCTAGGGCTGGGGCTAGGGCTGGAGCAGTCCATTGCCTGGTGTGGTGAGTACCTGGGAAGAGCGAGGGAGGACTCTGGGCACAGGGCACAGCCAGGGAGATGCCCCCATGCAAGAGGCCTTGCAGGCTGCACTGGGAGGGGAATTGTAACCCCGATGCGGGAGCCAATGCTGGGCAGAAGGGCCCTGCCACCTAGAGTCTGAGGGCATGTGGCCACCGCCAGAGCAAGGGTCCGACCTGTGGCATCCTTGCAGCACAGACAGGGCATGGGAAGGGGCCTGGGACATGTGAGGGACAGACTGTGAGCTGCCCTTACTTTCCAGTGACAGCTGTTTGTGGTGTCCCTGTTGCCACAGAGTGGGGTGACGTGTTTTCCTTTAACGTTTCCCATTTTATCCTTGTTTTTTTAAATTTATTGCTGTTTAATAAATTGTATTTGCTTGAAAGGTACCTAATGATCAGTGGGTCAGAGAAATGTCCACAGCAGAGAGAGCACCCCAGAGTGGGGACACCCTAGTCCCTGTCCTAAGTGACCATGAGAAGGTTGGCGGTCGAGCCCCCCTGGGATCCTGGGCCCAGCCTTGTTGGGGTTACGAGGACTCTGCCGTACAGAAGAGTGGAAGGGAAGTCCTAGAGGTCAGGCAGGCCTCTGGGTAAAGGATGTGGGAGCGAGGACTCAGATCTTTTCACTAGCCTATTCCAGCGGAGTGGTGTATAAGTCAGGAAAGTTCCCCACAAGAGCGGGACCGTTCCCCTACTTACATCTGTTAGGACTCACCTTACTTTTCTCTGCTAAGGTGAAACTTTCCTCCTTTGAATATGTTGCTCTTTTGCGCTACCCAAGGCTATTCAAAATTCTGCAAAACGTGTAATAACCTGCTCCCTCTGCCTGACTGAGGCTATGTCTACACTACAGACCTTACAGTGACACAGCTGGACTGCTGCAGCTGAGCTGCTCTAAGGTCTCCTGTGTAGCTGCTCTATGCTGATGGGAGAGAGCTCTGCTGCTGGCACAATTAAACCACCCTCAATGAGCCTCTCCCGCTGACATAGCTCTGTGCACAACGGCCCTTTGGTTGGTCAGGGGAGTGTTTTTTCATACCCATGACTGAATTTTTTTTTACCAACAAAAGTGCTAGTGTAGACAAATCCTGAGTTGCATGATAGTAAAGACATCCACTTCCCCAGCTGCTTGCACAGATATATCTCTAAACTCTCTCTGAATGTTGGCTGCATTATCTGAGAGTTTCAACTCCTTGGGGGCTTTCAGTTGTTCCATCTCCAGGATGACTCCTTCCTTCCTTCCTTCCTTCACCACAGCCCTCTTTTCTCTGCCCTCTCCTCTGGTCTCCCCTCTGGTTTCAGGGGTTGTCTTGGGAATTCATAAGAACATGGGCAGTGAGTGTAATAGGCCAGGGGAGGCTCTGTCTCCCCCAGCTCTGCCATGGCCATTGGACCCCCAGTTGTGGGGTTTGGCGGTGAAGTTTTTGTTTTATTATACCCCATGTTGGTTCCAGCATGGCTGAGGAGGCACATACCACCTCCTCAGCTGCCACGGAACCTGCATGGGGCATATCAAAATTGTCTTCTAAGTAACAGAAGCTTTTTCCCTGGGTGAGTTAAGTCCGGGGATGGGAGGCAAGGCACGGTTTTGGCCAGCCCCGGGCTCCTTGGGGGAAGGGGAGGGGGTATTCAGCCAGCCTGGGGCTTCTCCAGCTGAGAGCGGGGGTGCTCCGGGCTGCGGCCAGCCTGGGGATCCTGCGGCCGGGGGGGGCAGCACTCTGGGTAGGGTGCCTTGTTGCTCCGGTTGCAGGGGGGCAGAGAATCTCGGGGCTCTGGCTGTGTGGAGGGTGCAGAATGAAGGGGTGGTGCTGGGGGCTAGCCACCCCATGGGGGGGCTGCACCCACCACGCATGCATAAGAAGGAGGCTCAGTCTGCACTCTAAGAAGGAGGCGTGTTTAGAACGAAAGCAGAGTTACAAAAGCTAACAGAGAGCCACCCACTCCCAGCTGTGTGTCTGGGGCAGCTGCCATTCAATGACCCGTTCTCACTAGCCCCAATCTAGTTCCCCCAAGCACGTGCTCTGCTTTTAAAGACCCAGACCATACTTCTAACACCCAGGGCAGGGCTGTGCATTTCATCTCTCTCACATCCATCCAGCAGCGTATGTAAGTGGACTCCCGGAGTTCACACCTCACAGGAGCAGGGAGGTCACAATCTCCAGCTAGTTCTGAAAACCTCAGACTCACCTTGAGAGGATGGCAAAAGCTCAGCTCCCTTTTCCTGCCTTTCCTCTGCATCCCACCCAATGAACAGCCCCTGCCAGAGTGGGAGTCCATTTCCTTCTTGACGTGACGGAGAGACCGTGGTTATGGCAGGGAAGTCAGGACTCGTGACTTCTGCCTGTCATTCGGCCCCTCAAACTCCGTGTGCCTTGGCCAAGTCACATCACCCCGTGCCTCAGTTTACCTAATGGGGATATGTTCATAGTGACCTTCCTTTGCTAGGTATTTTGAAGATCCTTCAATGAAAGGTGCTTCACAGTATGACGATACTTACTGATGAGAATTACTGATCTCTCATCCCTTAGCGACAGCCCCGTGTGTCTGCACAAACAGCTCAGGTCTCCCCTCATTCATCTGTCTCCAGATATGTCTGTCTACTATCTACCCATCCCTCCTGGGCATTTACAGGGTATCAGACCCTATGTAAACCTAAAAAAACCAAGAATGCTTGGGGCACCTTAGAGACTAACAAATTTATTTGAGCATAATATTCTGTATGTATATATATCTCCTTACTATATGTTCCATTCTATGCATCTGAAGAAGTGGGCTGTAGCCTCCGAAAGCTTATGCTCAAATAAATGTGTTAGTCTCTAAGGTGCCACAAGTCCTCCTGTTCTTTTTGCAGATACAGACTAACACAGCTGCTACTCTGAAATATGTAAACCTAGGCATTATCCCTAGTTTTCTTAGTAATCAACTATAATTTTTAAATATACACAAATACACAGAACAATTCCAATTCCTCTCTGACTCAGCACAGAGCCCAAGGGTTCTCATCTTCCTTAGGGAATGTCCCTTAATTACTGTTTACTCCTAAAGCTGGATAAAGAACACAGAAGTGCAGATATGGAAAGAGAGATATTGGCTAGAGTGTCTCCAGTCTCCTGCCTGCTTACATTCAGATGCGGCTTCTCTGCTAGAGGCTGAGCGAACTCCCCTGGGATTACACAGAGCTATGTTATAAATGGTGCATACACCTGTGTCGGCTCTCAGTGTGGGATGCTGCTGCGGATGCTGGGGTGAGAGAGCTGCGGGACACAGCTACTGGAGGGGGATTCCCAGGGAAGACACTTCCATCTCAGAATTCACAGGTACCCATCTCTTGCTGAGGAGCTCACCTGCTTGACAAACCCAGGGCAACATGGGCGTGATGGGATAGAGAGTAAGTCTGTGGTCCTTTCCGCTCTGCACAGCCATTAAATATCCCAGGACCCTTGCCACAGGGGATGAGTTTGTTCCAATATCATGGGCCTGTGACGTTGTGCAGTCTATATGATTTTGTAAAAACATGATAAGTGAATATAATGTAATTGGAATAGTTTTATAAAAACATAAGTAAGTTTAATGTAACTGAAATATGCTTCATGCAAAAGGTATCATCACAAAGCTTATAATCTACTGAGAGTGATCATCCTATTTGTATANAAACTACAGGGGGTGTGAGTGATTGCTGGACCCAGGCTAAAAGAAGATTAGCCTGTAAAAGGGAACATTTTGGAACTGGTGAGGATCTTATCTGTATTTAGTGCAATTAGACATAGATTTGCGTATTTTATTTTATTTTGCTTGGTAACTTCTTTTGTTCTGTCTGTTACTACTTGAAATCACTTAAATCCTACTATCTGTATTTAATAAAATCACTTTCTACTTATTAATTAACTCAGAGTATGTATTAATACCTGGGGGAGCAAACAGCTGTGCATATCTCTCTATCAGTGTTATAGAGGGCGAACAATTTATGAGTTTACTCTGTATAAAGCTTATACAGGGTAAAACGGATTTATCTGGGTTTAGACCCCATTGGGAATTGGGCATCTGAGTGTTAAAGGCAAGCAGACTTCTGTGAGCTGTTCTCAGGCAACCCTGCAGCTTTGGGATAGGTGGTTCAGACTCTGGTCTGTGTCTGGAGCAGATAGGTGTGTCTGGCTATCAGCAAGGCCATTGTGCTGGAACTACCTGTAGCTGGCAGGGGAGAATAGAAACAGAGGGGGCCTTTGCACATCAGCTGGCAGCTCCCAAGGGGGTTTCTGTGAACCAACCCGTCACAGGGCCAAAATGTCCCTCTTTGCTCTGCCCGCAGCTGATGGCCTCCAGCCCCGAGGTGGCTGCATATCAGTAGTGGCACAGTGAATCCTTCAGGCTGAAAGCTGTTAGCAGATGTACAATACAAGGCCAAATTCTGGGGTCGTAGCCTGTACTTTGGTCAGGCCTCACTGAGGCAAAACTCCCGTTGGAGTGAGAACTGAGTAAGGACCTCAGAAACCAGCTGTGTCTTAATGCAGAGACACTGTTACCTCCTCCTCTTGCATTTCAGGGCTCTGACAGTAAACGGGGGGCTCTGACTGAAACTTTACCTGCTGGAAAGCATGGAGGTGCTAGGATTCCTCACTGGAACAATTATAAGAATTTTTCACCCCGGGCAACACATATTTTCTCCTGGCTACGTTTGAGAAGTCAGCTGAACTGTTATGCATTAAACTTCCAAAAAAACAATTCAGCTGGCAGCAGACACCCAGCGTGGGCAATTTCAGTCCAAACCCTTAAAGTTTGGCAAACTTACAAGCAACTGAAAATGATATTTTCTAATTCAAGGTATCAGGCAGCCTTAACTAACGGTGGTGCCACTAGCACCACCAAGAATGGCCAGTCCATTTGGGAATCCCATTCAGCTAAGCTCTTTGCTCCAATAATGTCTGAGGCAAGGAGTTCCACAGGCCAAATATGTATTATGTAAACAATTCTCTTTTATCAGTATTATATGTTCAGGTTTTAAATGTATTTGAACGTTCCCTTGTTTATGTGTTATGAGACAGAGTAAATATAAATGCCTGTTCTACTTCTTTTATTGATAGATTCATAGGGTTTAAGACCAGTCTGACCTCCTGTATAACACAGGCCATTAAATTTCACCTAACTACCCCTGTATTGAGCTCCATAATGGATGTTTGACTAAGATCTGATCTAAAGTAGGATTTTACGTGATAGAATCATAGAGCCATAGGGGGAGAAGGGACCACAAGGGACATCTAGTCTAACTCTCTGCCAAGGTGCAGGATTTGTTGCATGTAAATCATCCCAGACAGATGACTATCCTGCCTCCTTTGGAAAACCTCAAGCAAAGGAGCTTACAAGACTTCCCAAGGCATTTGTTCCATTGTCCTCCTGTTCTTACAGTTAGGAAGATTTTCCTTAGATTTCATCTAAATCTGCTATGATGCAGTTTGAACCCATTGGCTCTTATCCTGCCTTCTGTGGCAAGAGAGAACAACTTTTCTTCATCTTTTTATGGCAGCCTTTGAAATATCTGAAGACCGCTGACACGTCCCCCCTCGATCTCCTCTGTTCCGAACTCAACATACCCAGTTCCTTCAGCCTTTCCTCATATTTCTTGCATTCCATCCCTTCGATCATCTTTGTCTCTTGCCTCTGATCCTTTCCAGTTTCTCTACATCCTGCCTGTGCTTTGGTGACCCAAACTGGACACAATACTCCAGCTGTGGCCTAGCCAGTGACGAGTAGAGTAGTACAATCACCTCCTGTGACTTGCAGGCTCTGCAAACCAAAACTGCATTTTCTTTTTTTTTCGGTAACAAAAAAATCCACACTCCTGAGAGATGTAACTATATCAATCTAAACCCAGTGTAAACAGCATGAGGTTGACAGAAATATTCTTCCATTGACCTAGGTACCACCTCTCGGAGAGGTTGATTACCTTCGCTGATGGGAGAACCAGTGTGATCATTGTAAGTAGTGTCTACACTGAAGCACTAGGGCAATGACACTGTAGCATTTTAAGTGTAGACAAGCCCTCAAGCAGATCTCCAAGACTAGCATCCAGTCTGGATCTGCAGACATGAGGAGTTTGAGACTCTACCACTTCCCTTTGCAGTCTTTCCCAATGGTTAATCACCCTCAATGTTAAGAATTTGGCCCTTATTTCCAGCTGGAATTTGTCTGGCTTCAACTTCCAGCCACTGGGTCTTGCTCTGCCTTTCTCCGCCAGATTAAATAGCCAGTTATTACCAATGGTTTTCTCCCCATGAACGTCTCGCTTGATCGTCTTTTTGATAAAATAAGTAGGTGAAGCTCTTTAAGTCTCTCTCTGTCATTCATTTTCTCCAGCCTTGAATCATTTTTGTGGCTCTTTTCTGAACCCTTTCCAATTTTTCAATATCTTTTTTGAAATGTGGACCCTGGGACTGGACACAGTCAGTTTCATCAACGTCATGTGCAGAGGTAAAATCCTTCCCCTGCTCCAACTTACCACTTCCCTGTTTATGCATCCAAGGATCGCATCAGCCCTTTTGGCCACAGCATCACACTGGGAGCTCGTGGTGAGCTGGGTGTCCACTATGACTCCTAAATCGTTCTCAGGGTCCCTGCGTTCCATAATACAGTGCCCTAGTCTGTGGGTCAGGCCGGCATTGCCTATTCTGAGAGGATCACTTTGCATTTGACTGTATTAAAACATATTGTTTGCATGGGCCCAGAAGGGGGGAGGGATAGCTCAGTGGTTTGAGCATTGGCCTGCTAAACCCAGGGTTGTGAGTTCAATCCTTGAGGGGGCCACTTAGGGATCTGGGGCAAAAATTGGTCCTGCTAGTGAAGGCAGGGGGCTGGACTTGATGACCTTTCGAGGTCCCTTCCAGTTCTAGGAGATTGGTATATCTCCAATTATTAAAATGCTCCAGATCAATCATTCTGGCTGCCTCATTGTAAAATCTCCACCAATTTTTGGGTCATCCACAAATTTTATCTGAAGTGATTTTCTGTTTGCTTCCAGATCATTGATGAAAATGTTTAATAGAAACGGGTCTGGAATTGATCCCTGCAGAACCCCACTAGAAACACTCCCATTCACTGACAATGGCCCACTGAAAACTGCTTTCTGAGATCTCTAGTTAGCCAGTTTTTAGTCTATTTAATGTGTGCTCTACTGATATTGTATAGTGTTTATTTTTTATCTTAATGTTTTCCCCTACTAAATCAAATGCCTCAGAGAAATCAAAGTTTATTGAATCTGTGTGGTTCCCTTGATCATCCAAGCATGTACTCGCATTAAAGGATGAAATCGGGTTTACTTGACAAGGCCGGTTTCCATAAACCATGTTGCTGACTGGCATTAATTATATTCCTAGACTTATTTTTTAACTAAACCCAGACCAGCTTTTCCATTTTTTATGAACCTTCTCAAATATCCTTTTATAACTTTTGTTTTATTTTTTAATAGTTTACGTTTAACACAGAACTGTCCTGTATTCTCTCTTTTTTTTTTGCTCTGCTGCTGCTTGGTCGCATACTTCTGGTTCCAAAAGAGATGTGTGGTTGATCGGTCAGTTTGTAACTTTGGTGTTTGTAACTCTAAGGTTTCTACTGTGGATGTTGTTTAACATCCTCCTTGACTGCTAATGGACTGGAAAGTATTTAATCACTTCATATGATATGCATAGATCATGCTGCTTCTTTCCAAATGCAGAACTAAACTATTTCTTGAACACATCTACTTTTTCAGGTACATTAACAAATTTCCTTTCACTCTCTAGGAATCAGTCTAAACTTTTTCTAGAATTTCTTTTGTTCGTAATATACTTAATAACATCCTTTTTTGTGATCCTTAGCCCTGCCAAGCATGGATTTTTCCTGATGTCTTTTAATCACCTATCAATTTTCATAACTTCTGATTGTATTCCTTGCTATCTATTTTCCCCTCCCTAATTCCTTCCTCCACTTTGCCACTGAATTGGGTTTTTAGCCAAAGTTTGCCACTTTCTTGATTGTGGAATTGTGGCTTTTTAGCTATCTAATTAACTCTTCTTAAAGAACTCCTGAGTTTCATTCCCATTTTTCTGTCTAAATTTTTCCTCCCAATCAGTTTTGCTAATAATTTTCCTCAGCTTTGGGGAATTAGCCCTTTTGATGCACTAAGGATCTATAGATATTACTGGCTGGGAACTGTTCTCTGTCCATTTAAATGTAATCAGTTCCATTCTTTATTTTGCTCTCCTCTATCATATGCCCCCTCATTTGTCTCTTCTCTAAACTAAACAGTCCCTGACTTTTAATTCTGTCCGCATATGGAAGCCTCCCAATTTCTCATAGCCTGTCTCTGGAACCCCCTTTCTATCTGTTATATCCAGAGCAGGCTATTCTCCATCCCATTCCTTAGGCATCTGAACTTTGTCTTTGTTTTGGCCACTACTGCAGATGAGCAAGTGTTTCCGTTGAGCTGCTATCAATGACGCCTTCCCTAAGGTTTGTTCTAATTGGGATGTTCCCCCCTGGCACATGTCTTGGCAACAGTTTGGGATATTTGCACTGTCAGATTTTGAGCAACTGGGTAAATGGGGAACACCCTATAGTATTGACTCTCCAGGTGAAGTCGGAACGATTATGTGACCCTTGGGGTACGTTTGTTTGTTGTGTGTGTGTTTGCTGCTGGACTGAAATGTACTGTGTAGTCTGTTTGGGGGACCATGTGCTGACCATGTGGGTGCTGAGCCTAGCGGCCTGCTAGGCAAGGCTGAGAGCTTCTTAACGAGGCTTTGATCCCTAAGGCCTTTAACACCCATCAAGCCTTAACCAGGGGGTGGGGCTACCCGGGAAGACCAAGGTGTGAAAAATCCCTCTCCTAAGCAATCAGAGAATGTAGCGAACGGGAGCTGCTAACAGGGGAGTTTTGCGAGGGAGTTTACAGGGGGAATGTGAAAGGGGGCTAGATACACTTACCATTCCTTAGACTTCTTTAAACTTAAGCCAAAAACACCCCTTGATAAAAAAAAATCAAAAAAGGAACTAACTTCAGGAGTACAAAGAGAATGCAGGCAGAAGTCCAGCAACAGAGAGGGGGCTATCCAGTTTATTGCATCCAAAGCAGCATGTATGATTACCTGCCCTATGGGAAGGTGGTGCATGTGTGCATTTGGTGCAAGGAACTCCTGGCCCTCAGAGACTGTGTGCGGGCTTTGGAAACCAGACTAACTGACCTGGAAGATCTAAGGGAGACAGAGAGGTACATAGAGAAGACTTGGCAGGACACAGTAGAACAGTCCCACCCCCTCTGTGCTGTTGAGGAGGATGAAAGTCTCAGAGAAGGAGAACATCCAACTGGAGCAGAGGGAAATGATCCCATAGTTGGGACCCTCCTTCCAGATGATGTAGTGGTCTCCTCTCGCACTGATACCTCTCCAGGGGAGGGAACTCTAATTATTAGGAAGAGACAGGTATTAGAAATGGGTGATTCAATCATTAGAAACATCGATAGCTGGGTTTGCAATGACCGGGAGAACCGTATGGTGACTTGCCTGTCTGGTGTGAAGCTTGCAGATCTCTCGAGACATCTAGATAGACTTATGTGTAGTGCTGGTGAGGAGCTGGTGGTCATGGTACATGTAGGTACCAATGACATGGGGAGGGATAGGAGAGAGGTCCTGGAGGCCAAATTTAGGCTGCAGGTAAGAGATAGAAGTCCAAGACCTCCATGGTAGCATTCTCTGAAATGCTTCCAGTTCCATGTGCAGGGCCACCTAGACAGGCAGAACTGCAGGGTCTCAATGTGTCGATGAGATGATGGTGTAGGGAGGAGGGGTTTAGATTTATTAGGAACTGGGGAAACTTTTGGGAAAGGGGGAACCTATACAGGAAAGATGGGTTCCAACTAAACCAAAATGAAACAAGATTGCTGGCACGCAAAATTAAAAAGGTCACAGAGCAGTTTTTTAAACTAAGGGCTGGTAGAAAGCCGAGAGGTGTGGAGGAGAATGTGGTTTGGACAGAAACATCCCTTAGGGGAGGATCTACTAATGGAGATTTTCTATGTCCCATTAAGGAGGAGAGGATGTAAGATAATAAAATACAGGTAAGATCTGATGAGAAACAGTCAAATGAAAAAAAGTCTCATTCAATTACATGATGTAATGGGAGACAGCTAAAAAGTGACAAGTTTTTTAAGTGTTTATGTACCAATGTTAGAAGTCTAAATAATAAGATGGGTGAACTAGAGTGCCTCATATTAAATGAGGATATTGATATAATAGGCATCACAGAAACTTGGTGGAATGAGGATAATCAATGGGACACAGTAATACCAGAATACAAAATCTATCAGAAGGACAGAACAGGTTGTGCTGGTGGGGGAGTGGCCCTATATGTTAAAGAAAGTGAAGAATCAAATGAAGTAAAAATCTGAAATGAACCAAACTCTACCAGAGGATCTCTATGGATAGTAATTCTATGCTCAAATAATAAAAATATAGCAGTAGGGATATATTACTGACCACCTGACCTGACCAGGATGGTGAGAGTGAATGTGAAATGCTTAGGGAGATTAGAGAGGCTATTAAAATAAAAACACTCAATAATAATGGGGGATTTCATATATCCCACCCGAGGAGAGGCAATTCTTGATTTAGTCTTAAGTGGAGCTCAGGATCAGGTCCAAGAGGTGAATATAGCTGGACCGCTTGGTAATAGTGACCATAATATAATTAAATTTAACATCCCTGTGGCGGAGAAAACCCCACAGTGGCCCAACACTGAAGCATTTAATTTCAAAAAGGGGAACTACACAAAAATGAGGAGGTTAGTGAAACAGAAATTAAAAGTTACAGCACCAAAAGTAAATTCCCTGCAAGCTGCATGGAATTTTTCTAAAGACACCATAATAGAGGCTCAACTTAAATATATACCCAAAATTAATAAACATAAAAAGAGAACCAAAAAAAAAAAGAGCCACCGTGGCTAAAACAACAAAGTAAGAGAAGCAGTGAGAGGCTAAAAGGCATCCTTTACAAAATGGAAGTTAAATCCTATTGAGGAAAATAGAAAGGAGCATAAAATCTGGCAAATGAAGTGTAAAAAAGAAAAGATTTAGGAAGGCGAAAAAAGAATGTGAAGAACAACTAGCCAAAGACTCAAAAAGTAATAGCAATTTTTTAAAATACATCAGAAGCAGGAAGACCGCTAAACAACCAGTCGGGCCACTGGATGATCAAGATGCAAAAGGAGCACTCAAGGACCATTAGATCATTGCAGAGAAACTAAATTAATTCTTTGCACCATTCTTCACGGTTGAGGATGTGAGGGAGATTCCCAAACCTGAGCCATTCTTTTTATGGCAACATAGTGACAGACGATGTGGAAAAAGCTGAAGTACTCAATGCTTTTTTTGCCTCGGTCTTCACAGACAAGGTCAGCTCCCAGACTACTGCACTGGGCAACACAGTATGGGCAGGAGGTGAGCAGCCCTCAGTGGTAAAAGAACAGCTTAAGGACTATTTAGAAAAGCTGGATGTCCACAAGTCCATGGGTCCAGATCTAATGCATCCGAGGGAGTTGGCTGATGTGATTGCAGAGCCATTGGCCATTATCCTTGAAAATTCATGGCGATCGGGAGAGATCCCGGACAATTGGAAAAAGGCAAATACAGTGCCCATATTTAAAAAAGGGAAGAAGGAGAACCCGGGGAAGTACAGACAGGTCAGCCTCACTCCAGTCCCCAGCATAACCATGGAGTAGGTCCTCAAGGAATCCATTTTGAAGCACAAGGAGAGGAAGGTGATCAGGAACAGTCAACATGGATTCACCAAGGGCAAGTCATGCCTGACCAACCTGATCACCTTCTATAATGAGATAACTGGCTCTGGATATGGGGAAAGCAGTGGATGTGATATAGCTTGACTTTAGAAAAGCTTTTGATACGGTCTCCACAGTATTCTTGCCAGCAAGTTAAAAAAGTATGGATTGGATGAGTGGACTATAAGGTGGATAGAAAGCTGGCTAGATCGTCAGGCTCAAAGGGTAGTGATCAATGGCTCCATGTCTAGTTGGCAGCCGGTATCAAGCAGAGTGCCCCAGGGGTCAGTTCTGGGGCCAGTTTTGTTCAACAACTTCATTAATGATCTGGATGTGGGAACTGGGCTTATTTAGTCCGCAGAAGAGAAGAGTCGGGGTGGGGATTTGATAACAGCCTTCAACTACCTGAAGGGGGGTTCCAAGGAGGATGGAGCTCGGCTGTTCTCAGTGGTACCTGATGACAGAACAAGGAGCAATGTTCTCATGTTTCAATGGGGGAAGTTTAAGTTGAATATTAGTAACTATTTCACTCAGGGGGTGGTGAAGCACTGGAATGGGTTACCTATGGAGGTGGTGGAATCTCCATCCTTAAAGGTTTTTAAGGCCGGCTTGACAAAGCCCTGGCTGGGATGATTTAGTTGGGTACAGTACTGCTTTGAGCAGGGGGTTGGACTAGATGACCTCCTGAGGTCTCTTCCAACACTAATCTTCTATGATTCTATGACAAGGTCCGTCACCAAAGGTTCTTAAGCAAAGTAAGCTGTCATGTCATAAGAGGGAAGGTCCTCTCATGGACTGGTATCTGGTTAAAGATAGGAAGCAAAGGGTAGTAATAAATGGTCAGTTTTCAGACTGTGGAACTCCTTGCCAGAGGATGTTGTGAAGGCCAAGACTATAATAGGATTCAAAAAAGAACTAGATAAGTTCATGGTGGATAGGTCCATCAATGGCTATTAACCAGGGTGGGCAGCGATGATGTCCCTATCCTCTATTTGCCAGAAACTGTGAATGGGTGACAGGGGATGGATGTATCGCTTGATGATTACCTGTTCTTATTCCCTGTGGGGCACCTGGGATTGGCCACTGTCGAAAGGCAGGATACTGGGCTAGATGGACCTTTGGCCTGATCCAGTATGGCAATCTTTATGTTAATGATGGATAGCCAGTATTCACACGTGTCTTTCCTGCTGGTGCATGTTAAGGTTTTCCACACACCGACATGTAGGAATTATAGACGCATGAAGCAACATCAAATATGGAATTGGCATTAGTAGGGTCAATTGTTCATAATTCATTTCTCTGAACAATGAAAATGTCATTTTTCAGTGTGTGAAGAGCGACCAATCTGCTTCACCCATGAGAACAGCCTCCAGTTGTGCATGTAATGTCTCATATTAATATTGTCTCTCTACCCAGGCATTTGTACTGCTGCCATCACCCTGGAACCGTGGGTACATACAGAAAGTCAGGGGAACGTACGGTACATGCGGGAGACACCGTTCTGTCTCAGAGTTACACACCTTCTCCCCTACTCCATGTCTGATTCCAACACAACCGACTTCACCAACCCCTCCACCTTCATCCTGCTGGGCATTCCAGGCCTGGAGAGGGCCCATGTGTGGATCTCCATCCCCTTCTGCACCATGTATGTCATAGCCCTCTTGGGGAACTTCACCATCCCATTCATCGTGAAGAGGGAGCCGAGCCTCCATGGGCCCATGTACTATTTCCTCTGCATGCTGGCCGTCACCGACCTGGTCCTGTCTACGTCCATCCTGCCCAAAACACTGAGCATCTTCTGGTTTAATTCCAGGGAGATCGATTTCAGTGCCTGCCTCACCCAGATGTACTTCATACACTGCTTCTTAGTGGTGGAGTCTGGGATGTTCGTGGCCATGGCTTTTGATCGCTACGTGGCCATCTGCCATCCCCTGAGACATTCCACCACCCTGAGAAACCCTGTGGTGGCCAAGATTGGCCTGGCCATGGTGCTGCGCGGTGGAATACTCATACTGCCCTATCTCTTCCTGGCAAGGAGGTGGCCATATTGCAGAACCAACATCATCCCCCACACACACTGCGAGCACATGGCCGTGGTGAAGTTGGCCTGTGCAGACACCCACGTCAGTAATTACTACGGCCTCTTTGTGCTATTCTGTGTGAAGGGTCTGGATGTGATTTTTATCATCATGTCCTATATCCAGATCCTCAGGAGCATCTTCAGCCTCCCCACAAAGGACGCTCGGCTCAAGACTTTTGGGACCTGCGGCTCTCACCTCTGTGCCATCTTCACCTTTTACATCTCATCTCTCTTCTCCTCTCTCACGCACCGGTATGGATACAATGTGGCCCTGCATTTCCATGTTCTCATGGCCAACGTGTACCTCCTGGTGCCCCCCGTGCTAAACCCCATCATCTATGGGGTGAGGACCAAGCAGATCCGGGACAGGCTGCTCCATCTCATTACTCATAAAAGGAACTAACATTTTCTCCCGGTGCTCTGGCTCTCAGACCAAGCTCCATGCAGAGCTGGCTGGTGACATGGTGCTGGGCCCCCTTCCCCGAATAAATTACTGGACAGTCAAATAGACATTAAAGCCTTTCCTGACCTTACTGTGCTGTGTCAGCGGGACAAACTGGGGAATCGGTGTATGTGGAACTCATTGGGTTCCAGTTTTTAAATTGCCGGTCACTGGACCCCTAAGAACATAAGAATGGCCATACTGGGTCAGACCAAAGGTCCATCTAGGCCAGTATCCTGTCTTCCAATCGTGGCCAATTCCAAGTGCCCCAGAGGGAATGAACAGAACAGGTAATCATCAAGTGATCCATGCCCTGTCACCCATTCCCAGCTTCTAGTTATAGTCTTGACCTTCACAACGTCCGCTGGCAAAGAGTTCCACAGGTTGACTGTGCGCTGTGTGAAGAAATAGTTCCTTTTGTTTGCTTTAACCCTGCTGCCTATTCATTTTGTTTGGTGACCCCTAGTTCTTGTGTGATGAGAAGGATTAAATAACACTTCCTTATTTGCTTTATCCACACCAGTCATGATTTTATAGAGCTCAATCATATCCCCCCTTAGTCATCTCTTTTGCAAACTGAAAACTCCCAATCTTATTAATCTCTCCTCATATGGAAGCTGTTCCATGATCCTAATAATTTTTGTTGCCCTTTTATGAACCTTTTCCAATTCCAATATATCTTTATTGAGATGGGGCAACCAGATCTGTATGGAGTATTCAAGATATGGGCATACCACAGATTTATATAGAGGGAATATGATACCTTTTGTCTTATTATCTGTCCCTATCCAAATTATTTTCAACATTCTATTAGCTTTTTTGACTGCCACTATGCATTGAGTGGATGTTTTCAGAGAATTATTCACAATGACCCTTGAGGCCACACCCCCTACCCAACCTCTTCCCCCAAGGACCTCAACCTGCCCCACCTATTCCCCCAAGGCCCAGCCCCTGCTCCACCTCTTACCTCTAGGCCCAGCTCCCTTCTATGCCTCTTCCCCCAAGTCATAGAATCATAGAATATCAGGGTTGGAAGGAATCTCAGGAGGTCATCTAGTCCAACCCCCTGCTCAAAGCAGGACCAACACCAACTAAATCATCCCAGCCAGGGTTTTGTCACGCCTGACCTTAAAAACCTTTAACGAGTCCTTGACCTTGCTTCTAGCTCCTCTCCTCCCCCTATCACTTGGTGGTCATCTCCACCTCCCTCCTCCACCCCAGCTGAGTCCGGAGCTGCTGCAGCCTGACAAAGAGACTGCAATAATTGTAGTGAGCATGCAGCACTGGGGTGGACAGGGCAATGAGGAGCAGAGAGGGAAGCCAGGAAACCATATAAAAGCAGCTGAGGGTTGGGAGCAGGGCTGTGTGGCAAGTGGGCAACGTTGTGTATCATACAACTTGTGGGCCCTAAAGCTAGGCTACAAAGTCATGAAGGAATAGACAATTGTGTGGCTTATTTCTTTAGCTTTCAGTTCCCCTTTCTTCCTCCTGGCTGGGGGATGGAAGGAGGCAGGGTCCCTGCAATGGGAACCCTTTGCCCTGAGCCAGGACTTGGGGGCAGGGCAAGGGATCAGCTTTGAAGCTAGGAAGACAACAGCTGAGTAACCTGGAAGGATAAGCCCCTGTGCTAGTTGGGCAGAGGCAGGGGTGGCATCAGTATTTCACAGGGAGGAAGATAAACGGCACACCTTCAATTAGGCAGCTATTTACACATGTACACAGCACCTTATCTGGAACTACAGGGCATCTATTGCCCAGGGGCTGAAGCTGGACAGTAAAACTGAGTCTAAAGTACGCTCTGCATGATGATTTTGATCACTACATTTAGAAGATCTTTAGCTATGTTGCTAGGCAGTGTTATCCCCATGTCATGGATGGACTGTGCCACGCAGTGATAAAGTGATTTACCCAAGGCTGACATTGATCCTCTTGGTTGTATTAGATGCTGTGAGGCTATTTGTGTGTCATGACCTGTGGAAATACAGTCCTACTTAAACAGGAGGAATTTATTCAACAAACAGCTAAAACTACAGCCACAAAACCAGGTTTCCACATAGCTCACTCTTCAGCCTTGTCTTGCTTGTTTACCACGGACCACATATAGTGCATAGAGCCCAACAATGTGCTTCAAGGAATCAAATGAGTTCAGGGATTGTAACTGCTTAATACACAACATACCTCCCTGCAGAGAGCACTTCCCACCTTCAAAGGGTTTTACAAATGTTCACTTAATAACCCTGCCCTAGTGGATCAGATCAGATTCTGTCTAGCCCAGTAGCCTGTTTCTGACAGTGAACAGCACCAGATGCTTGAGAGGGATCAGATGCTGCCTCTGAGCTCTCTGGACTCTCCTGCCCCTCTATAGGACTTGGGTGCTGTTTGCAGTAGCTTGTGGATATCTTAATTGTACAAACTTCCCCACCCGTGCCATCTTTAACAGTGGAATAGTTCACAAGGTCACTGTTTCAATGATCATCACTGGTCTTCTGTGGTAACACCCTGTTAGGACGCACAGGGGCACAGCAATTGTCTCAGAGTGTCTGCAAAAGACTGAAGGCCAAATGCAGAAATGATATCAATAGTGGTATGTGTGTTAGGCGCTGGTCAGTACAACGCTGCACCTGTTCTATTTGGCTCATGATGGAGAAAGTCCCTTTGCAAACAGAAGCGCTAAAGACTTGATAGGGTTTTTTTTTTCCTTTTAAATTAAAGTTGGGATTGTGACGCAGAAGATGCAACTTCCAGAAAATCAGACCAGCTCACTGATGGACGCCAAATAGGACCAATTGGAGTCTTGCTATTCAGAACTTGGAATCAGTGTCTGACACTGTGCTCCATATTCTTAATAGTTGTATGGTTACAATATAATTATGACATAAGTATAATACATTTTGTACCATATACGTCTTTTCAGGTGTCATTGGAAACGTTTTGATTTCCTGAAAAGGATTATCCTATATATATGCGTGTATCATTTTTGTATCTGAAGTTATGAATATTGACTACATACCTGTATTTCAAATGCAGTTACACTGGGGTAATACCCAGTAGGCAAGATGCGTTCAGGCTAGATAGCTGGTTGGGACGGGCCTATTCAGAGCAATGACCCATTAGGAAAACGTAGGCGTAGAAGAAACTTTTCTCCCACCTGGTGAGCCTTCCTGAGAACACTCCAGGCAGCCTGTGAGTGATGGATACTATGACTCTACAAGGGCATGTGACCAGGCCACATAACTCTGGACTTCATCTTGGGGAGTCTGTCATTTTCCCACAAACTGGTCTGGGAACCAAGTTTTGAAACAAAGGTTCCCACCATATACTAAAGCTATATAAGGCTGGGAGTGACATCAGAGGTGGTTCTTCGCTCCTCACACAAGAGGAATCCTCCAAACACCTGAGGAACAAAGACTGAAGTGGGGACAATGCTGGACCCAGGCTAAAGGGATTTCTAGCCTGTGTTTGGAAACCTCAGAAATCCAAGCTGCAAAGCAAATGCAGCTTGTGCCTTCAGACTCTCCCAGGTGGTTTGTAGCATCAATCAGGGTGAGAAACCACTGATGAATAGTCAGTCTAACTAGTGTATTAAGCATAGTTTGTGTTTTTGTTTATTTGCTAGGTAATCTACTTTGATCTGTTTGCTCTCCCTTATAATCACTGTTGTAGTTAATAACTTGTTTTATTTTTTAATCTAAGCTCAGTGTGCTTTTAAGTGAAGTGTCTGAGGGAGAAATCTCAGCTTGGTTACCACGAGTGTGTATTGTCCTCACCACATTCAGGGGGGGAGCTGGGGGGCGAACTGGGTAACAAATTCATACTGGTCGGAGTTTAGATCAGAGTAGGATAGTCCTAGGCTGGGGAGCTGGTGGTATTTGGCTGTAGCCTCTCTATTGTTGGTTCATGCAATGGCTGGTCAGAGAGCCTGCTTATAATGCTGCTGGAGGACCAGGAGCGGGTCTGCAGCTTGTCCCAGCAGCACATTGAGAGAGGGAGCCCAGGCTGGTGAGTCAGATGGCTTAGTGGTAACAGAGTCCTAGGTGGCACACCGGAGGGGAACATGTCACACTTTGCTCCTCAGATGTTTCAATCTCCCATCGTATTCTGACCCTCTCTGTACTCTCTTTCCTCTCCCAAGCTGCCCCGATTACAACAGCTTGCTGGTCATTAGTGTCCTCTCCATGTTCCACAGTCATCCCTGGCTCCCTCCATTTCCGAGCTGCCCCTAGACCCCAAAACTCTTCCTCTGCACGGGGTTAGGTGCCTCCCATCACAACTGCTCCATCAGCTGGGGGATAATCAGTGACTGTGTCTCACCAGTGAGAAATCTCATGAGTGGCAAATGCCAAGACAGACACTTCTGCGGCTTCTCTTGTTAAAACCATAGACACTGCCTGGTGCTTCAAGGACTTCTACACAGAACAATTCACAAGCGGAGAAGTATGCACATAATGTAATGAGAGCTGGCAACTCTGGGACATGTGAGGACCTAGATAAATACAGATGCCATGTGCAGAAAGCACTGATAGCTGAATGAAACAGTGGGCCACTGTGACACAGACATTAAAACCAGGATGCTCTGGGACCATTTCCTCTCCAGCTCAATTAGCCACTCATGGCGAGAGATGTACATTCATTTCTCAGTGTGGATACTTTATGGGCTCAAGTCATTATGTTTCTCACCTAAAATGTTCATCCATGCAGTGCCTCATGGGATCCCCAAGCCTTGTGAAATACACACCTAGTGTAATGTTTCCAAGGCACCTCAATCACATGAGAATTTCTCCACATAGGGCAAAATTTACCATGGTCATGAATAGAAAAAAAGCCTTCCTTAGGCTCAGGCACGAGTTTGCAGGCAAAATGTCTCCAGCTCACTCCTGGGGACATGTTCGTAGATTCCACGATCAGAAGGGCCCATTGTGATCATCTAGTCTGTATAGCACAGGTCTGTATAACACAGGCCTGAGAATTTCCCCAAAATTATTGCTAAATTAGATCTTTTAGAGAAACATCCAACCTTGATTTAAACATTCTCAGTGATGAAGAATGTGCAAAGACCCTCGGTAAATTGTTCCAGTGGTTAATTACTCTCACCGTTTAAAAAATGTACGTCTTATTTCCAGTCAGAATTTCCTTCACTTCAACTTGCAGCCATTGGGTCATGTTTCACCTCTGTATGATAGGCTGAAAGGTCTATTATTAAATATTTGTTCCCCATGTAGGTACTTACAGACTGTGATCAAGTCACCCCTGAACAATTTTTGTTAAATGAAAAGATTGAGATATTTGAGTCTATCATTATAAGGCAGTTTTTTTAATCTTTTACTTATTCCTGTGATTCTACCCTGAACCCATTTCAGTGTATCAACATCCATCTTTAATCGTGGACACCGGAACTGGACACAGGATTCCAGCAACAGTTTCACTAGTGTCAAGCACAGGGGTAAAATAACTTCTCCACCTGTACTTGAGATTTCCCTGTTTATCATCCAAGGATCAAATTTTCTCTTTTCGGCCACATAGTCACATCGGAAGCTCATTTTTAGCTAAGTATCCCTTCATGCCCCCAAATCTTATTCAGAGTCATTGTGCTTCCCACAATAGTCCCCCATCATGTAAACATCACCTACATGCTTTGTTCCTAGATGTAGATATCAACACAGCTATATTAGAATACATATTGGTTGCTTCGACCCAGTTTACCAACCAGTCCAGATTGCTCTGAAACAGTGACCTGCCCTCTTCATTATTTACCATGCCCCAATTTTTGTGTCATCTGCAAAATTCATCAAAATTAATGTATGAAAATTATTAGCAGCTGAGTTGCTGACACATGTCTCTGCTTACACTTGTCTGTTAACACCTGTAACTCATGTCTCAAAAAAAGCTGGGTGGCTTCAAGAAAGTGCCCCACCAAAAGAAACAAGGGAAGTAACAGATGTGCAGCTTGTAGCCCTAAATATCAAGGCCCTTGGGCCCTTCATGCCCATTCTGTTGAGCACAAAGCATGATAATCTATGTTTCCATGGGGAAAACTTGGCTCCTTTCCAAAACAGGAATAGCATCATGGATCAAACCTATCGCCCATCTAGTCCAGTGTCCTCTCTATGAAAGTGTCACAGGCCTAAGAACTCCCTCCCTCAGGGGGTCCCATGGAAAGGCAGATCAGCATTAATATATGGAGATATACCTATCTCATAGAGCTAGAAGGGACCCCCAAGGGTCATTGAGTCCAGCCTCCTGCCTTCACTAGCAGGACCAATTTTGCCCCAGATCCCTAAGTGGCCCCCTCAAGGATTGAACTCACAACGCTGGGTTTAGCAGGCCAATGCTCAAACCACTGAGCTATCCCTCCCCGCGAGGAGGGATAGCAACATTGTATGTTGCTATCATGGTTGTAAGCATTGCAAGGCATTTTGGGGGTTGGGAAGGAAAGGTCAAAAGTGTGAATGTGGAATGGAAGATTCCTTTACAGCAGGGGTCGGCAACCTTTCAGAAGTGGTGTGCCGAGTCTTCATTTATTCACTCAAATTTAAGGTTTCGCGTGCCAGTCATACATTTTAACGTTTTAAGAAGGTCTCTTTCTAGAAGCCTACAATATATAACTAAACTATTGTTGTATGTAAAGTAAATAAGGTCTTTAAAATGTTTAAGAAGCTTCATTTAAAATTCAATTAAAATGCAGAGCCCCCTGGACTGGTGGCCAGGACCCAGGCAGTGTGAGTGCCACTGAAAATCAGCTCACGTGCCGCCTTCGGCACACGTGCCATAGGTTGCCTACCCCTGCTTTACAGGTAGCAAGAGGCCAAGAGGGGAAAAATGGAAGAGAGCAAAAAACAGGCTAACTCAACACTGTAGCAAACTAGCTCAGTCTGATGATAAGACTCTGCGCTGGCCCCAGTCCAAGGTCACGGAATCTGCAGCGACGTTTATGTCTCACTCAGCCACAGACAGCCATAAGAAAAGAATAAAGTACATTAAACTAGGGATGCAAAGATGGAAAACACAGGCGAAATGATGAGTGGGGTGGGGGGAGGAGAAGCAGAGCTGTGCATTCCTGGAGCTGATGTGTTTTGGGGAAAGATAAAAGGCCACAAAAAGCAGTTTGGACTGGTACAAAAAGCACCAGGAACAGAGGGCCCTGGACAAAAACACCCCCAAAAGAACCCAAAACTTAAAAACCTTCTGAAAAGCCAAAGCAAGTCGGAGATCAACAGCGGACCTCCAACGGCCTGGGCCCAGGACAGAACTCCCATACACCCTACCCCCTCTTCTTCTTACGTTACACCCAGGCTTGGCCAGCCGGGGTAGAGCATGTGCGAGTCTGAAAGGGGGTTAGGGTTTGGGGCACTAATGCTTTCTTCCTTCCTCTAAGTAACGTGGGGAGTGCTCATCACTCTCTGCTGTTATTTTATTAATAAAGCTTTAAAACTTAAACACTTGGTGTATTTCGTCATCTCCTCCCCTAAAAATATCCTGTGGCTTCAGCCTGATCACCTGATGCCTCAGGCAAATTGGTAGCAAAAATCTGTCACAACAGCCCCGGGTCCTGCAGTAGAAGGTGTAAGAAACCCAGCAATAGGTGGATGGTGGGGAATGACCTAATCATCCTGAGGTTATCACTCCCTACATGTAACAGCTAGAGATTAGCTTGTGCCCTGAAACACATGGGTGTATGGGCTTTCCAAATATTTATTTCACTGTAAGTATTGTAACTGGATAGTCTCACTATCCATTTAAATGTCCAAACACTTCCTGATTCTGACTTAGCTCATGGTATCAACTACCTCTTGTGGAAACAAGTTGCTCAGTCTAATTAGGCATTGAGGGAAGAACGCATTCTTTTTTTATCTGTTTTCAATTTGCCACACTTCAGTTTAATTGAATGTCCACTTGATGTTGTGTGATGGGACAGGGAGAAGTACTCAATCTACTCTCTACCAGTCAGCATTGTATTGACTTTTCTCATGTCCCCTCTAATTCATCTCCATTGTAAGGTAACAATCCCAGTCTTTTCAGTCCCTCTCTGTATGACCCTTGATCATTCTCGTTGCCCTTTCCTGAACCCCTCTAGTTCTGCATTATCCTACGTGAGAAGGGGGCCAAGTACTACACAGAAGTATTCAGAGGAAGGTGAAACATTAACTATCTGATCTCATGGCATGGTATTTTCTTTAGGATTCCCCATCCCAGTCCTCCTGGATCCCAATGTTTTGCTTCGTTTCTGTCCGAGCTTGCAATGTGAGCAGTGTTTCACAGAGCTGTGTACCATGACTCCCAGGTCCCTGTCCTGAGTTCATACAGTTAAATTAGAACTTTGCTAGGTGTTTGAGGAGTTCAAGCTTTTTCTTCCAATGGGCAGACACGTTGTAGTGATTGACATCAAAAATCATGCTGCCCATTCACCTAGCTAGGTTAGTTCCCTCTGAGGATTTCTGTTGACTTGACCGTGACCTAAATCATCTGTTGCCATTTGTAAATGTTGCCACCTCACAGCTCACCCTCCTTTCTAGATTGTTAGTAACTATAAAATGTTTACCGCACTCTTTGTTATAAAGTGTTTAATCCACCCCCCTCGCTGTACTTCTCTCCCTTCACGGGCATCTTGAGCATTTCTGAGCCTGATCGACATATCGACCACCTCATGGCATCTTTCATCTTCACCCCCTCTGACCCTTCAACTTTCATCCTCACGGGCATCCCTTGCCTGGAAACTGCTCACATCTGGATTTCCATCCCTTTCTCTGCTTTCTATGTCATGGGCCTGTTGGGAAATTTCACGGTTCTGTTTGTTGAAGACAAAGAGCAGACCCCGCACAAACCGATCTACTTGCTGCTCAGCATGCTGGTGCTCACAGAAATCGGCACATCTACCTCCGTCATGCCAAAGACACTATGAATATTTTTATTCAATTTGAAAGTCATGATTGTGGGTGGCTGCCTCACTCAGATGTTCTTCCTTCATGCAGGTTCTATGATGCACTCAGATATCCTCGTTACAATGGCTTTTGATCACTAAGTTGCCATATGTAACCCTCTGATGTACGCCACCATCCTCACAAATTTACGAATACTTAAGCTAGGAGTTGTGCGTTTGGTAGGAGCTGTTCTCTTCATTCTGCCCATGCCCCTGCTCCTGATCACGCAGTCATTATGTGCCAACTGCATTATCCCCCATACGTACTGAGACCACATGGCTGTGGCAAAGATGTCCTGTGGGGACATCACAGTCAGCAGAGCGTACGTCTTGGTGATAGTATTTGTAGTCATCACATTAGAACTGACGCTCATTGCCTTGTCCTACGGTCTGATCATCAGGGCTGTCCTCAGAATCTCCAAGAAGAAAGCCCACTAGAAAGCTGTCAACACCTGCACAGCCCATATCATGTGATGATAATGTCTGATCCTTCCGTTCGCTTCTCCACTCTTAAACACTGGTTTCATTAGGGCATAGCTCCCCACGTTCACATCATCTTGGCCACCCTATATTTCCTCATCCTCCCCATGCTCAACCCTATCATTTATGGAGTCAAAACCAAAGACCTTCATGACAAAGCAGGCCAATACACCTGCAGATGGTGATCACCTGGCACCACTGACTTTAAACCTGTGTGACAAAAGGGCGAAAGTATATCTCCTTGTTAATCAAGGGTGCTCTGTCCCAGTTTGGCTGAGCTCAGCATTGAGGAAGTTCAGAGTCTGAGAAGCTCCTCACACCTGACATCTTATGTTTCCATCACCAAGCACTGCTCTCTCCATTGCTGAGTTCCCTCTCTGTCCATCATCTGATCTCTTTCAGCATCACCCATCAGCTCCCACCTCCACACACCCTGACACTTGGCTTTTCCGTGCCTTCCAGACCACAAGAAAATATTGCCGTTTTTGGAAGGTCAGTGGCTTTCCATTAGACCCTGTGTTAACAGGGTTCTTGATCAGTTTGATGAACTGAAGCTACGCTTTCTGATTGACAAAGACAAAATAAGCAACTACAATGCTGAACTTCTTTATCATATATGCAGTGATCTGGTGAGCAAAATTTACCTGATTTTTCTACTTCCAATCCTTCAGGAAGCATGGAGGATAAACCAAATGTTTCCGCTGGAAAGTGCTAATACAGGACACTGATGCTGGAATTGAGGACATTGTACTAGACTTATTGGTGAGAGTTGTATAACTGTGTGTTTTTGAGAACTGGACTGTGTTACCCTGGATTTGAGGGGTGTGTACCCCAGAATGTGATCAAGCCAATTGCAACCATATGATGTGAACTCAGGCACTATGAATTGAATATCCTCTTGATCTTGTGTTATGAGACAGGGAGAACACGTTCTCAATCTACTCTCTACCTAGTGAACTCTATTAATGAACTTACATTGAACAGACCACTATGAAGTGCAAGGGAGCTGGGAAATTGGCTGGTGTCTCTTGTTTGTAATTGGTTGGCTCAGGTAGCTCACTTTGGGTGTGTGGTGCCATCTGCTGTCGTGTTGGTTTATAACAGAGCCTGAAGAGGCTAAATCAGCAGCAAAGCAGTGTGGAAAAGGGCCAGCCCAGCTGAGTGGTTAGATGCGGGCAGCAGTTCCAACCGCTCCCATACTGCACCCTGGGGTGACAACCCATCACACTCACACCCTCCAGAGCCCAAATTAGGCCCCCAGATACGTGTGATGCAAGCATGGTTGAGGGACTACAGCCCAAACAAAAGATCCAGATGTAGCAGTTGTTCGATTTCTTTACCATTGTGTTCTTACCCCTGTAGGCTGAAATACCACCATACTGAAATGGCCACCGGGCAACAGACCAGGGAAGATCCATGGCTGTTCCCTCAAAAAATGTGGAATACCATCTGAGATGAACTCCAGGCCATTTTGGCCCTGGAAGTGTTGAGGGAATGGCACAGTGAGTGGAGAAGTCCCTTGGTACTAGTTCTGAGGCAGGATAACACAACCCGTTTCTTCATCGATTTCTGAAAGATCAACACAGAATTGAAATTTGATGCTTACCTGATGCGGAGAGTAGAAGAACTATTAAAAGAAATGAGACCTGCCAGATATATATCCACTTTAGACCAGCGGCAGCTCCAGGCACCAGCGCTCCAAGTGTATGCCTGGGGCGGTAAGCCGCGGGGGGCGCCCTGCCGGTCCCTGCGAGGGCGGCAGTCAGGCAGCCTTCGGCGGCTTGCCTGCGGGAGGTCCGCTGGTCCCGCGGATTCGGCCGCAATTCGGCGGCGGGTATGTCGAATCCGCGGGACCGGGGACCTCCTGCAGGTGTGCCGCCGAAGGCAGCCTGCCTGCCGTGCTTGGGGCGGCAAAAAAGCTAGAGCCGCCCCTGCTTTAGACCTTTCAAAGGGATACTGGCAAATACCTTTGATGCCAGAATCCTGGGAGAAGAACGCCTTTTCCACACCCTTTGACCTTCATTAATTAAGGATCACATCATTTGACCACCACAGGGTGGCAGTGACTTTTCAGAGGCTAATGGACTGGATAATACAACTGCATGGGCGGTATGAAGTGATACACTACTACGATCAATTAAAAATGGTTTTTGGTCCCGTATCATGTGGCAGCATTCCCACACATAGTGCAGATGGCAGTACATTACACACAGGAAAGAAAAAGAACGAGGAGTACTTGTGGCACCTTCGAGACTAACAAATTTATTTGGGCATAAGCTTTCGTGGGCTAAAACCCACTTCATCGGATGCATGCAGTGGAAAATACAGTAGGAAGATATATATACACAGAGAACATGAAAAAATGGGTGTTGCCATACCAACTATAATGAGAGTAATAATTAAGGTGGGCTATTATCAGCAGGAGAAAAAAAACTTTTGTAGTGATAATCAGGATGCCCTTTTCCAACAGTTGAGAAGAAGGTGTGAGTAACAGTAGGGGGGAAATAGCATGGGGAAATAGTTTTTACTTTGTGTAATGACCCATCCACTCCCAGTCTTTATTCAAGCCTAATTTAATGGTGTCCAGTTTACAAATTAATTCCAATTCTGCAGTTTCTCATTGGAGTATGTTTTTGAAATTCTTTTGTTGGAGTATTTCGACTTTGAGGTCTGTAATTGAGTGAACAGGGAGAATGAAGTGTTTTCCGACTGGTTTTTGAATGTTATAATTCTTGACATCTGGTTTGTGTACATTTATTCTTTTGTGTAGAGACTGTCCGGTTTGGCCAATGTACATGGCAGAGGGGCATTGCTGGCACATGATGGCATATATCACATTGGTAGATGTGCAGATGAACGATCCTCTGATGGTGTGGCTGATGTGATTAGGTCCTATGATGGTGTCCCTTGAATAGATATGTGGACAGAGTTGGCAATGGGCTTTGTTGCAAGGATAAGTTCCTGGGTTAGTGTTTTTGTTGTGTGGTGTGTAGTTGCTGGTGAGTATTTGCTTCAGGTTGGGGGGCTGTCTGTAAGCGAGGACTGGCCTGTATCCCAAGATCTGTGAGAGTGAGGGACCATCCTTCAGGACAGGTTGTAGATACTTGATGATGCGCTGGAGAGGTTTTTGTTGGGGGCTGAAGGTGACGGCTAGTGGCGTTCTGTTACTTTCTTTGTTGGGCCTGTCCTGGAGTAGGTGACTTCTGGATATTCTTCTGGCTCTGTCAATCTGTTTCTTCACTTCAGCAGGTGGGTAAGAGAAGAAAGCCATTGTCAATTGCTAGGCTGAACATACTGCAGTACTCAGTTTGCCCTGACAATCTGAGCCCCTGGTATCAGAGAATCATTTCTTCACTCCTAGGGGAGGCTCTCAAGCTGAAGTTCTCCAGGGTCTATTTTCTGCTCTTCCTGCTGCTCAAAGAACTGAGGGAATTGTCTGGGAGTCCTGGCCAACCTGAGAGTCTGCAGGGACTGTACAGAGGAAACATAAAGGTCGCTTTCCAGCCCAGTGAGTGTCAGATATGTGAGATCAATACACTGATTATCAAGACTATGCTTTCCTGTTCCAGTAAGGAGATTTCCTCAGCAGAATTGCGGTGAGTTGCCTGTTTCGGCATTAAAGTTAGTGCTGAGGGCTCAGGAAGGGTTCCAGGGTTCAAGTCAAGAACCACCTGGGCAGGAATTCACCCGCACGTTGACTTGAACTGTTTGGTATTATCAGAAACACCAAGGGATTTACCTGGCAAAACTGGAACTACAAATGTACTGGAAACAGTTTAGACAAATATTTGTTTTTAAGATCAGTTCCTTGTCTCTTACTGTGTCCTTCTATCTGTCTCAGTAGCTTTCTGTTTTGGGGGCTGTGTGATTTTTCCTCTGGTTCATTCAAGTTTTTCAATTCAGCAACTTCACTGTCCTGTTAGAAAGTGCAGCCAAAGCTTCTGCAGTTGGTACCTGTGTGACGAGAGGGTTCACAACAAGAATGGGTCGCACACTGGCCAGATTCTGCTCTCACATTCTGCCTTCACTGGGTTATTCCAGATTGACACTGGCCTCCTTGAGAACAAAATCAGGGGCACGTGTTTCAGAATCCCGGTCCTTCATATCCGGTCTCATAGTGCATCATAAACCGGGGGCTTCTTACAATCTCTTTCAGCAGCCTAACAGAATAGCGCTCTCTGTAGCAGGACCTGAAGCCGTGATTTTCACAGCTTGGAACTGAAATTTAAACACTAAGGGTGAAATCTTGGTCCCATTGAGATCAAAGGAAAAACTCCAAACTCAGCCAGGATTTCACCCTAAATCCACATGTAGGGAGTTAAATAAATGGCCTGATTTACACCGACCATGAGCCTCCAGTGACTTCAACTGAAGTCATCCAGTGGCCTCTAAGGACAGGTGAGCTCATTTGGACCAAAGCAGAACTGACAGGAGAGTTGCTGGAATCTCAAACTCAAAGGCTTAGAGGTTAAAAACAAATAGGAAAACATTTTTTTTCATGGAGGGAGAGGGCTCTGCTCTCTCTGTGCCCTTGCATTTCTGGTTGGCAAGGAAGAGGAAGAGGAAGAGAAGCACCAGAAGGCAGTAAAAATAAAAAACATGTTTCTTGCTTAGAGGAAATCAGGCGGTGTTGGAAATCTCACTGGAGGAGGTCCAGGAACGCACAGTATATGTGGATGGGGGAGGCTGGGACATTCAGTACCCAGAGCACAGTGGCACGAAGTCCTGAAACTGGATGAAACAGGGAATGGACATCCTGCCTAATGCACAGATAAAAGAGGTGTAACGAGGTCTCCTGGGTTGCGGGGCATCTCAGACTGTAATGTAACATGGACTTCATTGTAGCAGATTGTCTCTGACACCTTCCTCCTTCCAGACCATCCCTCCTCCCATGAGCAGCCCCACTACAGCCTCGTGGCAATGTCAGCAATTACCAACATGGAAGAGCAGCCTCAGGAATGTGTGTCGGTGTTTCTAAGGGGCTGCAATATGTTAAATATTTGTGTCATTTTGAGGAAGAGTTACTGACGCTGGCTCCTTTTAGTCTCTCAACTCCCTGCTCCCTCCCCCCGGGTGTGTCCCTCTCTCCTTCCCTGCACAGGCTGAGCTGCTGCTGGGGTTCCCTTTGCCCCCGGAAAAGGTGTTCAAGCTGATCTCCCCCTTGTCCCTGGTGCAGGCACACACCGAGTTTAACTGAGTCTGAGGAGGTATTTCTGTGAGCTTGTTTTGTCCTGGGCAATACCAGATTTATAATGGCTCTACAGCCCATTCCCCTACGACTCAGACCCTGGGTTTCTCTTCTCCCCCCCCCCCCCAGTTGCTCCTCCTCTCAGCTGGCCGGCTGAGGGCTCCTTTCGTCCCCCCCCCCCCCCCCCCCGTCACTGGCAAGCAGCACTGGGGGGGGGGGGGGGAGGAAGCAGGTGGAAAGTAGCCCTCAGCCACTGCTTTGCCACTCCTCCAGGCTGCAGGTGACAGACAGTCTGCTGCATCGGCCTTCCCCGGAGTCAGGAAGCCCGAAGCCACGGACTGTCAACCCGTCGCCCAGAATGGAGTGGAGCGGAGGGGACAGAGTCCCTGCCTGCCGCTCAGCTAGGCGGGGGGGGGGGGGTGCGCTAGGACCAGGGAGAAGGTAGGTACCTGCTCTATGTGGGGTGGCGGGGAATCCTGTTTACCCCCTCCCCAGTCCTGCTGTGCTTGCAGTTTACCCCGGCACCTCCCTCACTCCAGGGACCAACCCTAGGTCCCGCCCTGCTGTGCCCCCAGCCCCCGTCTTGCTCCAGTCAGCAGGGACTAATTCTCCCCCACCCCATGCCCCATGCTCGTCCTGCCCCTGGCCCCTGTCTCACTCCAGCTGGGGACCCCTCCTCCCTCCCCCCACCCCATGCCCCATGCTCGTCCTGCCCCTGGCCCCTGTCTCACTCCAGCTGGGGACCAATCCTCCCCCCCCCCACCCCATGCCCCGCTGTGCTCTTGCCTCTGCCTCGTTCCAGCTGGGGACCAATTCTCCCCCCCCTCCACCAAGCCCCACTGCCGTCTTGCCCTTCATTCCCCAGGGGTCCCACAAGTACGTTTTGCGCTGGGCCCACACAAAGCTAATCCGGCCCTTGTCCTGGGTGAGGGATATCACCATGTGGCAGGGATGAATGTTGTGCGGGTGGGGAACCTACATGGACAAGTGGTTCTGGGGCAGGGAATGGGATGTCCACGGGCAGGTGGGCAGCACTGAGGGTTATGGGGGGCGGGGAGCGGGGTGTACAGGGATAGGCGGACAGCGCTGGGGGTTGCGGGGGCGGGGTGCAGCATGTACACACACTGGGATCTGAAATTATTTTTTTCTTTGTGATTATTGGTCAAAGACCAGTGCTGGGATCTTTCCTGGTCCCAAGTGCGTGTTGGTGGGACTCCGGATCTCTCTCCCCTGGCAAGCCAAAGGACAGCCACCTGGGTGTCACAACTTTCACTCAGTTTTGTTTCCAACTATTGTTGTTGTTTTGTAACTTCAGGCATTTCACCAGTGGAAAGTACCACTGATCTTTGTGTGACACTGCACCCAATATTCTTCATAGAGATATCGTTATGATATGACTATAGCATAATTATGATACATTTCATGCAAGACGGGTCATGTAAGATGTCATTGGAAAAGTTAAGATTTTCTGCATATGAAGTTATTAATATTGACAATGTATCTGTATTTCAAATGTAGTTACACCTGCGTAATGCCCACTGGACAAGACACTTTTAGTCTAGATAGCTGGTTGGGAAGGGCCTATTCAGGGCAATGACCCATTACGGAAAGCCATAGGCCTTAGGAGAAACTTATCTCCAACCTGGTGAGCCTTTCTGAGAATGCTCCAGACAGCCTGTGAGTGATGGATGCTATGACCCTACAAGGGCATGTGACCAGGCCACATAACTCTGGACTCCATCTTGGGGAGTCTGTACTTTTCCTAGAAACTGGTCTGGGAACCAAGTTTTGAAACAGTGTTCCCACCATATGTTAACTTATATAATGCAGGGAGTGACATCATTGGTGGTTCCTAACTCCCCACACAAGGGGACTCCCGGAAACACCTGAGGAAAAAAAGCATGAACTGGGGGAGGTGCTGGACCCAGGCTAAAGGGATTTCTAGGGTGTGCAGGGAAACCTGAGAAACCCAAGCCGCAAAGCAAATGTAGCTTGTGCCTTGAGAATCTGCCAGATGGCTTGTATCCTCAATCATGTTAAGAAACTGCTAATTCATAGTCAATCAAACTAGTGTGTTAAGCTTAGTTTGCAGTTTTGTTTATTTTCTAGGTAATCTGCTTTGACATGTTTGCTATCCCCTATAATCACTTAACATATATCTGTTGTAATTAATACGCTTGTTTTATCTTTTAATCTAAACCCAGTGTGCCTTTAAGTGAAGTGTCTTCGAGAAAAATCTCAGTTTGGATACCACAACTGTGCATTCTCCTCTCCACATTGAGGGAGGGGTGAACTGGTTAACAAATTCATACTGGTCAGAGATTGGTCCAGGGCAGGATAGTACCACTCTGAGGTCCTAGGCTATGTAGCTGATGGTTATTTTGGCTGTAGCCTCTCTATTTTTGTTTCATGTAGTGGCTGGTCAAAAAACCTGCATATAACTGCAGCTGGGTGTGTCCCTGCCTGTGTGACTGCTGCTGGAGGTGTTGTACTGGGAGTGGGGCTGCAGTTTGTCTCAGCAGCACATTGAGAGGGGAGGCCCAGGCTGGTGAGTCAGAGGGCTCATTGGTAACCCAGTTACAGGTAGTACCTCAGGGGGAACCCATCACACTTTGCTCCTCATCTGCTTCAATCACCCATCATATTCTGACCCCCTGCCCATACTCTCCTTCCCCTCCCAGGCTGCCCTGATTACAACAGCACGCTGGTCACCAGTATTTTCTCCATGCTCCCCAGTCATCCCTGGCTCCCACAACCTCCGACCTGCCCCACGATCCCCACAGCTCTTCCTCTGCAGGGGGTGAGGTGCCTCCCATCACACCTGCTCCCTTGGCTGGGGGGAGATCAGTGACTGTGACTCAGCAGTGAGAAATCTCACGAATGGCAAATGCCAAGGCAGGAACCTGTGCGGCTTCTCTTGTTACACACATAAACACCATGTGGTGCTTGAAGGACGGCTACACAGGAACAGCTCGCAAGCTGAGAAGTTTGCACATTATATAATGAGAGCGGGCAACTCTGCGACATGAGAGGGCCTAGATAAATACAGCCGCCATGTGCAGGAACCACTGGTAGGTGACTGAAGCAATAGACCACTGGGACCGTGATGTTAAACCCAGGATGCTCTGGGACCATTTGCTAACCATCTCTGTTTGTCATTAATGGTGAGGGGTTGTACATTCTATCCTCAGTGCAGAGATTTTATGGACTCAAGTCATTATTTCTCTCACCTAAAACATTCATCCATGCAATGCCTTCAGTAAGCTCAGGTACGAGTGTGCTGGCAAAATGCCTCCAGCTGACTCCTGGGGACATGTTCATGGATTCCAAGGCCAGAAGGGACCATGGTGATTATCTAGTCTGTATAACACAGGCCTGAGAATTTCCCCAAAATTATTCCTAGAACAGATCTTTCAGAGAAACTTCCAACCTTGATTTCAAAATTCTCGCTGATGAATAATCCGCCATGACCCTTGGTAAATTGTTCCAATGGTTAAGTACTCTCTTCCCTTAAAAAATGTACGCCTTATTTCCAGTCAGAATTTCTTTAACATAAACTTCCAGTCATTGGATCGTGTTACACCTCTGTATGCTAGGATGAAAAGCAGACTATTAAATATTGGTTCCAGGTATAGGTACTTAGAGACTATCATCAAGTCACCCCTTAACCATCTTTTTTTTTTAAACTAAATAGATTGTGATCTTTGAGCTTATCAGTACAAGGCAGGTTTTCTAATATTTTTCTAATTCTTGTGATTCTTCTCTGAACTCGCTTCAGAGTGTCCACACCCATCTTTAATCATGGACACCAGAACTGGACACAGGATTCCAGCAGCAGTCCCACCAGTGCTCCCCAAATCTTGTTCAGAGTCATTGCACGTCCCATGATAGTCCCCTATCGTGTAAGCACTGCCAGCATTCTTTGTTCCTAGATGTAGATATCTATGTTATCTAACTATGTTAGAACACATATTGTTTGCTTTGACCCAGTTTACCAACCAGTCCAGATTGCTTTGAATCAGTGACCTGTCCTCTTCATTATTTATCGTCCCAAATTTTTTGTGTCAGCTGCAACTTCATCGATGTTCAGGTATGAGAAGGGCTAGCAGCTGAGTTGCTGACACGTGTCTCTGCTTACACTTGTCAGATAAAACCTGTAACTTTTGTCTCACGCAAAGCTGGGTGCCTGCAAGAAAGTGTCTGACCAATAGAGAAACAAGGGAAGTAACAGAGGTGCAGGCTTGTAGCCCTCAATACCAAGGCCCTTGTACCCCTAGTGCCCATTCTGCTGAGCACAAAGTCATCACCCAGCATGATTATATCTGTTTCCATGGGGGAAGCTTGGCTGCTTTCCAACTTAGGGATTGCATCATGGATCAGATCTATAGTCCATCTAGTCCAGTGCCCGAGGTGATGCAGTAGAAGGTGTAACAAACCCAGCAGTGAGTGGATGCGGGGGGTGGGGTGGGGGAGATGACCTGACCATCATAAGGGTATCACCTTTATGCCTAACAGCTAGAGATTGGCTTGTGCCCTGAAACATGGGGATGAATAACCTTTCCAAAATATTTACTTAGCTGTAACTGTTGTAACTGGATAGTCTCACTATCCATGTAAATGTCCAAACCCTTGCAGATTCTAGTTGGGGATTGGTCCTGCTTTGAGCAGGGGGTTGGACTAGATGACCTCCTGAGGTCCCTTCCAACCCTGATATTCTATGATTCTAAGATTCTAGCTTAGTGCATGGCCTCAACTAACTCTTGTGGCAACAAGTTCCTCAGTCTAATTAGGCATTTAATGAAGAAATCATTCTTTTTTAACTGTTTTGATTTTGCCACGTTTCAGTTTAAGTGAATATGCTCTTGAACTTGTGTTATGAGACAGGGAGAACACATTCTCCATCTACTCTCTACCAGTCAGTATTTTATAGACTTTTCTCATGTCCTCTCTTATTCATCTCCTTTGTAAGGTAACAATACCAGTATTTTAACCTTTCTCTGTAAGAGAGTTTCCCTAGAACCTTGATCATTCTCATTGCCCTTCCCTGAACCCCTCTAGTTCTGCAATATGCTGTGTGAGAAGGGTGCTCAGTACCACACTGATGAGTCCAGAGGATGATGAAACATTGACTAACTGATTTAATGCCATTGCATTTTCCATATTATTCCCTCTCCCACTCCTCCTGGATGCCAATGTTTTGCTTAGTTTCTATCAATGCTTGCACTGTGAGCAGGATTTCACAGAGCTGTGTACCATGAAGTCCAGGTCCCTGTTCTGAATTCTTAAAGTTAAATTAGAACCTTGTAAGGTGTTTGAGGAGTTCGAGATTTTCCCTCCAATGTGCATACATGTTGCAGTTATGGACTTTAAAGTGCATCTGCCATCATGCTGCCCATTCACCTGTCTTGGTTAGCTCCCTGTGAGGACTTCTCTGGACTTGACTATGACGTAAATAATCTGGTGCAATCTGTAAATGTTGCCACCTCACTGCTCACCCCCCCTTTCTAGATTGTTAATAGCCATACAATATTTACTGCACTATTTGTTATAAGGTGTGTAACCCCAATTGCTGTGCATCTCTCCCTCACAGGCACCTTGAGCATTTCTGACGCCGATCGACGCTTCGATGACCTATGGCATCTTTCAACTTCACCCCCTCTGACCCTTCAACATTCATCCTAACAGGCATCCCTGGCCTGGAAGCTGCCCACATCTGGATTTCCATCCCTTTCGCTATGTTCTACATTATCGGCCTGTTGGGAAATTTCACTGTTCTGTTTGTTGTAGGCAAAGAGCAGACCCTGCACAAGCCGATGTACCTGCTACTCTGCATGCTGGTGCTTACAGACATCAGCACGTCTACCTCTGTCGTGCCGAACGCATTGTGTATATTTTGGTTCAATTTGAAAGGCATTACTGTGGGTGGCTGCCTCACCCAGATGTTCTTCCTTCATGCAGCTTCTGTTATGCACTCATCCGTCCTCGTGACAATGGCCTTTGATCGCTACGTTGCCATATGTAGCCCTCTGAGTTATGCCACCATCCTCACAAATGCACGAATAGCTAAGCTAGGGCTTGTGGGTTTGATAAGAGCTGTTCTCTTCATTCTGCCCATGCCCCTGCTCCTGAGCAGGCAGCCTTTCTGTGCCAATTACATTATCCCCCACACGCACTGTGACCACATGGCTGTGGCAAAGATGTCATGTGGGGACATCACAGTCAACAAGACATACGGCTTGGTAATAGTATTTGTAGTCATTGGGTTTGACCTGATGCTCATTGCCCTGTCCTATGGTCTTATCATCAGGGCTGTCCTCAGAATCTCCTCCAAGAAAGCCCACCAGAAAGCTGTCAACACGTGCACAACCCACATCTGTGTGATACTGACGTCTTATACTCCCTCGCTTTTCTCCTTTGTGACACACCGGTTCGGTCAGGGCATCGCTCCGCACATTCACAACATCTTGGCCAACCTCTATTTCCTTGTCCCCCACATGCTCAACCCTATAATTTATGGGGTCAAAACCAAAGAGCTTCGTGACAAAGTGGGCAAATACACCTGCAAAATGTGATTGCCTGGGACCATTGACTTTAAACCTGTATGATAAGAGGGGGAAAGAATATCTGCTCATTAATCAAGGGTGCTGTGTCCCAGTTTGGCTGAACTCAACATTGTGGAAGTTCACAGTCTGAGAAGTTCCTCACACCTAATGTCTTATCACTCCATGACCAAGCACTGCTCTCTCCATTGCTGTGTTCCCTCTCTCTGTCCATCACCTGATCACTTTCAGCATCACCCATCAGCCCCGACCTCCATACACCCTTACACTCTGCCTTTCCATGACTTCCAGACCACCAAAAGTTACTGCAGATTTCTGACGCAAGGTGGTTTTCCATTAATCCCTGTGTGATTAGGGTTCCTGATCAGTTTGGATGAACAGAAGCTATGCTTTCAGAGAGCCAAAGACAAAAAAGAAACTACAATGCTGAACTACTTTATCATATGTGCAGTAATCCAGTGAACCAAATTTACCTGACTTCTCTAAGTCCAATCCTTCAGGAGGCCTGGAGGATAAACCAAAAGTTTCAGTTGGAAATGTGGATACAGGAAAACAGCTGCAGGAATTGAGGACATTCTACTAGAGCTTGTTGGTGGGACCTGTGAAACCCTGTCGTTTTTAGAACTGGATTGCTGTGTTAAACTACGACATCGCCTTGGAGCCTAATTACTTATTGCTTTGCACAGTCGATTTTAACATTGCTTTTCAGCTGGACCTTCAAAATACACACCAACCCTTCCCCGTGTTGAAGATGTCAAAAGTTGGTGTTGAGATTTCATGTTGGATTTTCTAAAAGAGAGATTGCCACCAAACATCCTGGTGATTGAATTGCTTGCACAACTAAGTCCTTCTACTGTGCTCAGCCCTGCACAACCTGTTTTGGCTGATATCTCATTTTTGCCATTTTTTTCTGGAGGAGACCTTGGACAGTTGGAGCAGAAGTGGAGAGTTTTGCCAGTGGTTCACTGGCCTCATACTCAGGACAACCATTTTGAGCAGTTTTGGGCTGAAGGTCTCAAATACACGGATGCTGCTGGTGACAAAGACTTTAGTGCACTTGGCTTATTTGCTCTGTTGTTGCTGTCACTATCTTTTAGCAATGCTGCAGTTGAAAGATTGTTTTCCCAGATGAACTGGATAAAAACTATTGTGAGACAAGATGCAAGAGGAGCTTTTAGAAAACATTCTTCATGTTAGGCATATATGCAATGACACAAAACTTTTTGTGAACATTTTGCACCAGCGAAAGAAATGATTGCATCAGTCACTGGTGTTATGTATGACCAGCAGCAGAAGCATTCTACTTCCGAGAAAGACAAGGAGGATGTAATGTTGCCTTTTAGAGACTAAAAGTAACAGACGAATTCAAGTGAAAATATAGACACTGACTGCACTCATTGAATGCAATTAGAAATAAATAATATAATAATGATGTTGTTGTTTTTACACTCCATATGTTTTGGGCTCCTTTGGGGCTATTTCTAACTCTGTCATTTACTGTTTTTCATTTCAAACACCTGCCAACCCTCAATCGGGATACAAGTACCGGTATTGGGATTTTTGATTTTGAATTTGATGGTCATCTCTTAGCTTTGTTGCTAATGTGGACAAACTCCTGCTTGGCTTAGTACCTCTTTTTTTTTTTTTTTAATCAAATCTGTACTAGGAACTTAAAAAAAATCTTTCATTTGTTATTTGACGTATACACCAATGTGTTAATTAAAAATAAATAAATAAATAAAAAACTTTGTTTAAGTAAATAGATTGAGCAATTTTTGGTTAGTTTTTAAGTGATTTGAGGATATTAATGCAGTAGAAATTTGGCAAACTACCCCAAGCTGAGCTGGAGGCAGAGCATCAACAGCCAGAAACACAAGGGCCAGAGAATCATAGATTACCAGGGTTGGAAGGGACCTCAGGAGATCATCTAGTCAAACCCCCTGCTCAAAGCAGGACCTAATCTCAACTAAATCATCCCAGCCAGGGCTTTGTCAAGCCTGACCTTAAAAACCTCTAAGGAAAGAGATTCCACCACCTCCCTAGGTAACCCATTCCAGTGCTTCACCACCCTCCTAGTGAAATAGTGTTTCCTAATATCCAACCTAGACCTCCCCCACTGCAACTTGAGACCATTACTCCTTGTTCTGTCATCTGCCACCACTGAGAACAGTCTAGATCCATCCTCTTTGGAACCCCCTTCAGGTAGTTGAAAGCAGCTATCAAATCTCCCCTCATTCTTCTCTTCTGCAGACTAAACAATCCCAGTTCCCTCAGCCTCTCCTCATAAGTCATGTGCTCCAGCCCCCTAATCATTTTTGTTTCCCTCTGCTGGACTCTTTCCAATTTTTCCACATCCTTCTTGTAGTGTGGGGCCCAAAACTGGACACAGTACTTCAGATGAGGCCTCACCAATGAGAAAATGAAGATTTCCTGGACAGACATCAGGATATGCTTCTACGGGCACAACGTTCTGAAGAATCGGAGGAGGTTGCGCAGAGGGGACTGAGGGACAGGCAGCATGTGACCTCCAGAAGAAGGAAGAGGAGCGTCCATGTACCAGCAATGGAGATACAGGTGAGCAACCATTTTCATGTTCTCTCCACAGGTACTCATGCGGAGAGTGAAGTAGATGATACATCTGAGGGAAGGGAGCAGAAGGAGACTCCACCGATTGGGAGGCATGAGATGCACTGTCCTAGGGATGGGGGTTCCACAACCACCACTCCCAAGAGAAGGAGGAGGGTCATGGTGGTTGGGGACTCCCTCCTCAGGGGGACTGAGTCATCTATCTGCCGCCCCAACCGAGAAAATCGAGAGGTCTGCTGCTTGCCAGGAGCCAGGATTCACGATGTGACAGAGAGACTGCTGAGACTCGTCAAGCCCTCAGATCGCTACCCCTTCCTGATTCTCCACATGGGCACCAATGATACTGCCAAGAATGACCTTGAGCGGATCACTGCAGACTACGTGGCTCTGGGAAGAAGGATAAAGGAGTTTGAGGTGCAAGTGGTGTTCTCGTCCATCCTTCCTGTGCAGGGAAAAGGCCTGGGTAGAGAGCGGCGAATTGTGGAAGTCAACGAATGGCTACGCAGGGGGTGTCAGAGAGAAGGCATTGGATTCTTCGACCATGGGATGGTGTTCCAAGAAGGAGGAGTGCTAGGCAGAGACGGGCTCCACCTAACGAAGAGAGGGAAGAACATCTTCGTAAGCAGGCTGGCTAACCTAGTGAGGAGGGCTTTAAACTAGGTTCACCGGGGGAAGGAGACCAAAGCCCTGAGGTAAGTGGGGAAATGGGATACCAGGAGGAAGCACGTGCAGGAGAGTGCAAGAGGGGAGGACTCCTGTCTCAGACTGAGAAAGCGGGACAATCAGCGAGTTATCTTAAGTGCCTATACAGAAATGCAAGAAGCCTGGGAAACAAGCAGGGAGAACTGGAAGTCCTGGCACAGTCAAGGAACTATGATGTCATTAGAATAACAGAGACTTGGTGGGATAACTCACATGACTGTAGTACTGTCATGGATGGATATAAACTGTTCAGGGAGGACAGGCAGGGCAGAAAAGGTGGGGGAGTTGCATGATATGTAAGAGAGGAGTATGACTGCTCAGAGCTCCGGTATGAAACTGCAGAAAAACCTGGGAGTCTCTGGATTAAGTTTAGAAGTATGAACAACAAGGGTGATGTCATGGTGGGAGTCTGCTATAGACCACCAGACTACGGGGATGAGGTGGACGAGGCTTTCTTACGGCAACTAGCACAAGTTACTAGATCGCAGGCCCTGGTTCTCATGGGAGACTTCAATCACCCTGATATCTGCTGGGAGAGCAATACAGCGGTGCACAAACAATCCAAGAATTTTTTGGAAAGTGTAGGGGACAGTTTCCTGGTGCAAGTGCTGGAGGAAACAACTAGGGGTAGAGCTCTTCTAGACCTGCTGCTCACAAACCAGGAAGAATTAGTAGGGGAAGCAAAAGTGGATGGGAACCTGGGAGGCAGTGACCATGAGATGGTAGAGTTCAGGCTCCTGACACAAGGAAGAAAGGGGAGCAGCAGAATACGGACCCTGGACTTCAGAAAAGCAGACGTTGACTCCCTCAGGGAACTGATGGGCAGGATCCCCTGGGAGAATAACATGAGGGGGAAAGGAGTCCAGCAGAGCTGGCTGTATTTAAAGAATCCTTATTGAGGTTGCAGGAACAAACCATCCCGATGTGTAGAAAGAATAGTAAATATGGCAGGCGACCAGCTTGGCTAAACAGTGAAATCCTTGCTGATCTTAAACGCAAAAAAAGAAGCTTACAAGAAGTGTAAGCTTGGACAAATGACCAGAGAGGAGTATAAAAATATTGTTCAGGCATGCAGGAGTGAAATCAGGAAGGCCAAATCACACTTGGAGTTGCAGCTAGCAAGAGATGTTAAGAGTAACAAGAAGGGTTTCTTCAGGTATGTTAGCAACAAGAAGAAAGTCAAAGAAAGTGTGGGCCCCTTACTGAATGAGAGAGACAACCTAGTGACCAAGGATGTGGAAAAAGCTAATGTACTGAATGCTTTTTTTGCCTCTGTCTTCACGAACAAGGTCAGCTCCCAGACTGCTGCACTGGGCAGCACAGTATGGGGAGAAGGTGACCAGCCCTCTGTGGAGAAAGAAGTGGTTTGGGACTATTTAGAAAAACTGGACGAGCACAAGTCCATGGGGCCGAATGCGCTGCATCCGAGGGTGCTAAAGGAGTTTGCGGATGTGATTGCAGAGCCATTGGCCATTATCTTTGAAAACTCATGGCGATCGGGGGAGGTCCTGGATGACTGGAAAAAGGCTAATGTAGTGCCCATCTTTAAAAAAGGGAAGAAGGGGGATCCGGAGAAGTACAGGCCAGTCAGCCTCACCTCAGTCCCTGGAAAAATCATGGAGCAGGTCCTCAAGGAATCAATTCTGAAGCACTTAGAGGAGAGGAAAGTGATCAGGAACAGTCAGCATGGATTCACCAAGGGCAAGTCATGCCTGACTAACTTAATTGCCTTCTATGAGGAGATAACTGGGTCTGTGGATGAGGGGAAAGCAGTGGATGTGTTATTCCTTGACTTTAGCAAAGCTTTTGATACGGTCTCCCACAGTATTCTTGCCGGCAAGTTAAAGAAGTATGGGCTGGATGAATGGACTATAATGTGGATAGAAAGCTGGCTAGATCATCGGGCTCAACGGGTAGTGATCAACGGCTCCATGTCTAGCTGGCAGCCGGTTTCAAGCAGAGTGCCCCAAGGGTCGGTCCTGGGGCCGGTTTATTCAATATCTTCATTAATGTTCTGGAGGATGGCGTGGACTGCGCTCTCAGCAAATTTGCAGATGATACTAAACTGGGAGGAGTGGTAGATATGCTGGAGGGTAGAGATAGGATACAGAGGGACCTAGACAAATTAGAGGATTGGGCCAAAAGAAACCTGATGAGGTTCAACAAGGACAAGTGCAGAGTCCTGCACTTAGGACGGAAGAATCCCATGCACTGTTACAGACTAGGGACCGAGTGGCTAGGCAGCAGTTCTGCAGAAAAGGACCTAGGGGTTACGGTGGACGAGAAGCTGGATATGAGTCAACAGTGTGCCCTTGTTGCCAAGAAGGCTAACGGCATTTTGGGCTGTATAAGTAGGGGCATTGCCAGCAGATCGAGGGACGTGATCGTTCCCCTCTATTCGACATTGGTGAGGCCTCACCTGGAGTACTGTGTCCAGTTTTGGGCCCCACACTACAAGAAGGATGTGGAAAAATTGGAAAGAGTCCAGCGGAGGGCAACAAAAATGATTAGGGGGCTGGAGCACATGAGTTATGAGGAGAGGCTGAGGGAACTGGGATTGTTTAGTCTGCAGAAGAGAAGAATGAGGGGGGATTTGATAGCTGCTTTCAACTACCTGAAAGGGGGTTCCAAAGAGGATGGATCTAGACTGTTCTCAGTGGTACCAGATGACAGAACAAGGAGTAATGGTCTCAAGTTGCAGTGGGGGAGGTTTAGATTGGATATTAGGAAAAACTTTTTCACTAGGAGGGTGGTGAAGCACTGGAATGGGTTACCTAGGGAGGTGGTGGAATCTCCTTCCTTAGAGGTTTTTAAGGTCAGGCTTGACAAAGCCCTGGCTGTGATGATTTAGTTTGGATTAGGTCCTGCTTTGAGCAGGGAGTTGGACTAGATGACCTCCTGAGGTCCCTTCCAACCCTGATATTCTATGATTCTATGAATGTCGAATAGAGGGGAATGATCACATCCCTCAAGCTGCTGGCAATGCCCCTACTTATACAGCCCAAAATGCCATTAGCCTTCTTGGCAACAAGGGCACACTGTTGACTCATATCCAGTTTCTCGTCCGTCCACTGTAAACACTAGGTCCTTTTCTGCAGAACTGCTGCCATTCGGTCCCTAGTCTATAGCAGTGCACGGGATTCTTCCCTCCTAAGTGCAGGACTCTGCACTTGTCCTTGTTGAACCTAATCAGATTTCTTCTGGACCAATCCTCCAATTGTGTAGGTCCCTCTGTATGCTATCCCTACCCTCCAGCATATCTACCACTCCTCCCAGTTTAGTGTCATCTGCAAATTTGCTGAGAGTGCAGTCCACACCATCCTCCAGATCACTAATGAAGATATTGAACAAAACCAGCCCCAGGCACTCCGCTTGATACCGGCTGCCAACTAGACATGGAGCCATTGATCACTACCTGTTGAGCCCGACGATCTAGCCAGCTTTCTATCCACCTTATAGTCCATTCATCCAGCCCATACTTCTTTAACTTGACAGCAAGAATACTGTGGCACACCGTATCAAAAGCTTTGCTAAAGTCAGAAGGCAGAGGTGGGCTGGAGCCAGAGAAGCAGCACTGAGCCGGAAGAGCCAGGGCTGGGCCAGAGGCTGAGCAGTAGTGCTGAGGCAGACCTAGGGAACTGCAGTTGGAGCAGACCAGAACTGGGAGCTGGGTTGGCACAGACCAGATGTGACAAAGGGGTGCCTGGCTGAGCTACAGTAGGGAGCTGCAGAGCCAGAGCCAGGATAGCGGATGCTGGCCATACCACAAGTAACACGGCAGGCGAGCACGATGAGCAGCTGGGAAGAGCAAGGTGGGGACATGGGGAGAGTGTCCAGCACAGGGAGATGTCACCAGACAAGAAGGCCTGGAAGGCTGGGCTCATAAGGGGGGGACGTGAATGAATGAGGGGGGGATTTGATAGCTGCTTTCAACTACCTGAAAGGGGGTTCCAAAGAGGATGGATTTAGACTGTTCTCAGTGCTAGCAGATGACAGAATAAGGAGTAATGGTCTCAAGTTGCAGTGGGGGAGGGTTAGGTTGGATATTAGGAAAAACTTTTTCACTAGGAGGGTGGTGAAGCACTGGAAGGGGTTACCTAGTGAGGTGACGGAATCTCCTTCCTTAGAGATTTTTAAGGTCAGACTTGACAAAGCCCTGGCTGGGATGATTTAGTTGGAGATTGGTCCCGCTTTGAGCAGGGGGTTGGACTAGATACCTCCTGAGGTCCCTTCCAACCCTGATATTCTATGATTCTATGAATCTGATGGGAGGGCATATGGTGGGCAGAAGGGTCCTGCCACCTTAAACTTGAGGGCATGTGGCCACTGCCGGATCAGGTGTTTTACCCCTGGTATGACCGCACAACAGCCAGTGCCTGGCCAATAGGCTTGGCATGTATGAGGAATAGACTGTGAATTTTCCTTACATCCATAGACAACTGTTTGTGATGTCCCTGTGCCCACACAAGGGGTTTCCTGTTTCCTTGAACCTTCCCCATTTTTTCCTTATTTTGCTTACAGTTGCTGATTAACACATTATATTTGGTTTGAACTTAATGGACTGATAAGTATATGTAACATCACTGCATGAGACGTCTTTCCAGAGCCTGGTGTCATATAAAACCTTTTTCCTGTATTATTTTATTATGGGGTTAGAGCAGTAAACCTGACATTGTTTATTCATAGAATCATAGAATCATAGAAGATTAGGATTGGAAGAGACCTCAGGAGATCATCTAGTCCAACCCCAACTACATCATCCCAGCCAGGGCTTTGTCAAGCCGGGCCTTATAAACCTCTAAGGATGGAGATTCCACTACCAACCTAGGTAAGCCGTTTTATTTGGCCTCGTGAACAAATTTCATATCATATGAAAGCTTGGTCAAGGAATTGACTACACAATTTATCAACAACCAGTATGAATCACTCCTTCTGCTCAGATTTCAGTATTTAGACACAATGAAGGCACCCCCAGAAATCATTCTCCTGCGCAAAAATGCTGTTGAAGTTTACAAGCCTTCGGCATTAAAGGAATTAATGGAAAATTTTAGTTTTGTTTTCCTCACTGTGTTCCAAAGAAAGATTCTGGGAACGGTAAATGCTGTTTCACAACTGCTACAATCCAAAGACACAGACCTATGCAAAGCAGCAGTATTACTCCCCAAAGCCTCTGAACTTGTAGCTCCATATCAAATTGAGTTAAAAAAAGCCAAACATTCATCAAGTAAATTATCAGAAAAATGAGGCAGACAAATCAAGTCTGAAGAGAAGTGCTTGAGGAAAGCAGAAGGGCAGGGTAGCAGCTCATTTCGTGGCAGACCAGGGAGGAGAGTAGACCTGCTACCGGCAGCGCCAGAGAAATTGAGCACAGAAACTCCCCCTGAACAACTGCCCAAAGATCCCTCCCTGAGGGATGGGAAGGCCTGTTGCAGAGACAACCTGAGAGGGAAGCATTCATCTCTGGGCTTGACTGATCTCCTTTATTTTCTGTTTGAACTATCCCAGCAGGGGAGAGCCCTTGAACTGAGCTGGCTCTGAGAGTTTGGGCCATACCACAGGAAGAGGCAGTTGCTGCCCAAGAGGAAAGGAGAATGACCTTGCTACATGCAGCCACCAGAAAGTGCCTTGGGGTGAGCAGACACCCTTCACAATGCTTTACCCCAGATGGAGACTTTGAGACATTTGCAGGCAAGTGGTAGGTAGTGGTCCAGGGAGGGACACCTTAATTAGGCAGTGAGTATAATGGGTGTGACACTCTGTACCTTGGAGGAACACCCAGCATTCCCATGTTCATCCTTGTAAAATGATTGTGTGGTATCCAATGCAAAATTTGTCATGTTGGGTGTCTTCTAAAGAGACAATCCTAACAAACTGCTGAGAAGTGCTCTCATGGAGTTTTTTTACACCAGATGCATTTTCCATTGGCATGCCTATCTTGTGTCACTTAAACAACACAATTCCAGTTTCACGCCAAGTGTCTTCTGGGCCTCTAAGTAAGCTTGGTTTGTGCCAGGCTGTGAAAAGAAGGTAAACAAGCCCTCTAGAGTGTAAAAAACATACTCTTGCTGTCCAGTTTACTTTGCAGGCCTCAACTAAAACCAAATTTAATTTATGAGCTACACATTGTATATATATATAGAAGTGGGGTGATCTTGCAGCATTTTTTCATGTCCTTCACTTACATGACCTGCCATGACAGTGGCCCCATCATAACACTGTGCTACGACTGGCAAGTTTGCCGTCCCCAATGCTTGTAAGAACTGTTTAGGCATCAGCTTCCCTTCACTCAGAACAATCAAAAAATCCTAGAAATCGCTCCTTTATTTCCAGATTTTCTGTGTATGTCACACAGACGGTCATTTCTTCTTGTTTAAAACTGTGCTTCGTCAACAAGAACAGTACAAAACCCATTCTCCTGAACTTTCAGAATGATTGTGCTTTTCACAATATCAGCAGCAATTTGAAAAAAGCTCATTTTGAGTTGAATGGCTTCTGAGATTGAAAGTACCACTCAGGGTTTTTGGTTTTTGTCTTTTTTTGCGAATTCTTCCCCATACTGTGAAAACAAATTGCATAATTCCAGAAAGTTCCCACTTTTTGCTGATTCTTCTCTCTCATCCTGCCCCTGCAATGCTACTCCTTGCTTAGCCAGGTAGTGTGGTACATTGGTGATTCTTGCAGCATAGTTTCTGTTTTCATGTAGCGCCCTCTTGTGAGAATTTGACAGCTATACTGCTATAGAACCCACTTCTTTTGAAAAATACCACCTTTCAGAACACTGCTTGCCTATGTTGTATATGTTTCTGACACTTTTTTCTATATATTTTCCAGTCCCTTACTAAGTTTTCAGTGAATGCAGGGTCTCTCAAACCACTGGAAAACTGTCTGCAAGGAAAGCAGAAAACGGCATCTGCCTGTTCACTGTAGTCAAAAATGAAAATATCTTCTAATATTCTGATGTAAATGAGAAAGACCGAGACACAACTTTGCTTATTCTAGTGTCCCTAGTTCACGTTCTCTCTTTCTTTGGACTTTGTGCCACTTAGTCGACTATGGCATTTGCATGCTTCTGCTCTTTGGTTGATGTCTGGCTCCTATACCTGGCCCAGCTGTGGGACTCCTCCTCCTGCTGTGCCTGCTGATGTTGGAGGTAAGGAGGGTGGAACACGGGGGGCCAGGAGGCCAGAGCCCTCTTTGAAATGTGGTTCTGTTTTTCCCTGGTGAGCAGCAGGAAGTAGGGGCCGCTGAAGGGTGGGTGGTTGGGGTGGTGGAGTGGAGGAACTCAGCGAACAGTGAGGGGAGGGAGAGCTCAGTGGTTTGAGCATTGGCCTGCTAAACCCAGGGTTGTGAGTTCAATCCTTGAGGGGGCCACTTAGGGATCTGGGGCAAAAATTGGTCCTGCTAGTGAAGGCAGGGGGCTGGACTCAATGACCTTTCAAGGTCCCTTCCAGTTCTAGGAGATTGGTATATCTCCATATATTATATTATTATATATAGTGGGCGGGGCAGTGGAGGAGAGGAAGGACTCAGCAAGCAGCAGGCGGTGGGCTTTGGGGGAGGTGGGTGCAGGAGAGGAGGGACTCAGTGAGCTGTGGGGGGGGGGCACAGATGAGGGAGGTGGAGAAGAGGAGGGAGTTGGGACTCAGTGAATGCCTCGGCAAATGGTGTGTGGTTACTGGGGAGTGGAGGAGGGGAGAGACTGAGTGAGTGGTGGGAGCCTCTCAAGGGAGGAGAGGTAGCATTCAGCGAGAAGCAGTGGAGGGCAGAGCAGGGATGGGAAGAGGTAGAGCGTGGGTGGGGTCACAGGGGAAAAGCGTGAGGGGCCATGGGGGGGGGGCAGCGCTGGCGGGGACACCATGGTCAAGGCATCCATACTCTCAGAGGCGGTGGATCAGCCGTTGCACCATAAAGGAGGTTTAGCCTCCCCGGGCCTATTATTCCCACTGCCTATGTAAGGCATCTGTCACTGGGCCACTTGTCTTGGGTTAGGCAGTGTGAGAGGTGTCTGCTCATCCCAAGGCATCTTCTGGTAGCTGCATGTAGCAAGGTCTTTCTCCTTTCTTCTCGGGCAGCAACTGCCTCTTCCTGTGGTATGGCCCAACCTCCTGGGGCCAGCTCAGTCCACAGGCTCACCCCTGCTGGGGTAGTCCAAACAGCAAATAAAGGGGATCAATCAAGTCCATCATTCTTATGAGAGATGAATACTTCCCTGTCAGTCTGTCCCCGCAGCAGGCCCGCCCTTCCCTCAGGGAGGGACCTTTGGGCAGTTGTTGAGGGGCATATTCAGCCTTCTCTCAACTCATCTCCCCTGGAACTGCCAGTAGCTGGTCTGCTCTCCTCCCTGGTCTGCCACAAAACAAGCTGTTCTGCCTTTTTGCCTTTCTCAAGCTCTACTGTTCAGACTTAATTAGTCTGCCCAATTTTTCTGATAATTTTCTTGCTGAATGTTTGGCTTCTTTGAACTCATTTTGAACCATAGCTAAAAGTTCAGTGGCTTTGGGAAGTAACACCGCTGCTTTGTATAGGTCTGTGTCTCTGAATTGTAGCAGTTTTGAAACAGCATTTACCATTTCCAGAATCTTGTTTTGGAGCACAATGAAAAAAAGAAAACGAAAACGTTCCATTAATTTCTTTAATGCTAAAGGCTCATACACTTCAATGGTGTTTTTGCTCAGGAAAATGATTTCTGTGGGTGCCTTCATTGTGTCTTAATACCGAAATCTGAGAGGAAGGAGTGATTCACACTAGTTGTTGATCATTTGTGCAGTCAATTGCTTAACCAAGCTTCCATTTGTTATAAAATATGTTCAAGAGGCCAAATAAACAATGTGAGGTTTACTGCTCGAACCCCATAATAAAATAGTACAGGAAAACGATTTTATACAATACCAGTCTCTGGGAAGCCGTCTAATGCAGTGATGTTACATTCACCTTAGACAGAAAGTGTGCTCCCCAAAGTTACACATTTCAGCTTTTATCATTTGTAAGATGATTTCATAAGTTACACATCTCTTTACCCATCACTAAAATCCAACCCATCAGGTTCTCCCAGTTCCCTAGTGTAAGTGGGGGGAATGGTCCTGCTATTGTGGGGAACTTTTCTGGTTTTTGAATTACCCCAGGAGATTTGGCTAGTGAAAGGGTCTGAGTCCCCACTCCCACTCCCTTTACCCAGCAGCCTCCCTGACCTCAAGGACTCCCCTTCCACTCTCCTGTGTGGCAGAGTCCTCGGAATGGTGACACGTCTGGGCCCAGAATTCCTGGGAGGCTGAACCCCCAGTCTTATTTGTGGTCACTTAGGACAGGGGCTAGGGTGTCCCCACTCGGGGTACTCTTCTCACATTGGATGCCTCCCTGACCTACTGATCACTACATTAAGTTCATATCAAATATAATTTATTAAACAACAACTGTAAGAAAAAGAAGGAAAAAATGAGAAAGGCTCAAGGAAACAAGGAACCCCACTCTGGGCACAGGGCCAACACAAACAGCTGTCTCTGGGACATGAGGAAAGTTCACTGTCTGTTCCTCACACGTCCCAGGCTTCTTGCCCAGGCCCTGGATGTGCTATGGTGAAACCATGTGTAAGACATTTGCTCTGGCAGTGGCTACACACCCTCAGGTTCTAGGTAGCAGGACTTTTTTTCCAGAGGATCTGCCCTCCTTTCAGATTCATGTCCCCCCTTCTGAGTCCAGCCTTCAAGGCTCTCTTGTCTGGTGATTTCTCCCTGTGCTGGGTCCTCTCCGCATGGCCCCACCTTTCTCACCCCAGCTGCTCATTACGCTGCCATGTTAGTTGTGGCATGGCTGGCATCCACTATCCTGCCTCTAGCCACTCAGCTCCCTGCTGTAGATGAGCCCTGGCTCTCTGTTGGTGCAGCTGGCCTGTGCTGACCCAGCTCCCACTTCTGGTCTGCTCCAGCTGCTGCTCTCGAGCTCTGCCTTCAGTCCAGCTCTGGTTATTCTGGCTCAGTGCTGCTTCTCTGGCGCCAGCCCAGCTCTCCCTTCTGGGATGCTTCTCTGGTCCCTGTGGTTCTGGCTCCTGTTGCTCTGCCTCCAGCTCACCTTGAGGTGGTTTGCCAGATTTCTGCTGCATTAATAGCCCAAATTCACTTAGAAGCTAACCCAAAAGTAGCCCAATCTATTTCTTAAAATATTTCATCAGATATCCAGTACAGATTTGATCATTTAAAAAAATGCTACAAGCCCGAGCAGGAGTTTGTCCACATCAGCAACAAAGCTAAGAGATGACAATCAAATTCAAAATTAAAACCCCAATACTGGTACTTGTATCCCGATTGAGGGTTGGGAGGTGTTTCAAACAAAAAAGGGTGAATGATGGATTTTAAAATAGCCAAAAAGTATCCCAAAACGTATGTAGTGTTAAAAAAAAACCCAATAGCATTATTATATTATTTATTTATAATTCCATTCAATGATGGTAGTCAATGTCCATATTTTGAGTTGAATTAGTTTCTTTTTGTTAGTCTCTAAAAGGCAAAATTTCATCCTAACAGTCTTCGTCAGCAGTAGAATGCTTCTGCTGTTGGTCATACTTATCAGCAGTGACCAGTGCAATCATTTCTCAGAAACACACTGTTTCACAACTCTCACCTACAAGCTCTAGTAGTATGTCCTCAATTCCTGCAGCAGCTTTCCTGTATTAGCACACTCCAACTGACACTTTTGGTTTATTCTCCAGGATTCCTGAAGGATTGTAAGTAGAAAAAAACAGGTACATTTTGTTCACTGGATGACTGCACATATGTTAAAGAAGTTCAGCATTGTAGTATCTTTCTTTGTCTTTGGCTCTCTGAAGCTCTTTTGGCTTCTGTTATTCTGAACTGATCCAGAACCCTATTCACACAGGGACTAATGGAAAGCCACCTTGCATCAGAAAGCTTTAGTATCTTCTAGTTGTCTTCAAGTCATGGAAAGACCAATTGACAGGGTGTGTGGGGGTGAGGGCTGATGGGTGATGCTGAAAGAGGTCAGGTTATGGTCAGAGAGAGGGAATTCAGGAACAGAGAGAGCAGTGCTTGGTCATGGAGTGATAAGACATTAGGTGTGAGGAACTTCTCAGACTGTGAACTTCCACAATGCTGAGCTCAGCAAAACTGGGACAGAGCACCCTTGATTAATGAGGAGATATCCTTTCCCCCTCTTGCCACACAGATTTAAAGTCAGTGGCTCCAGGTGATCACCTTCTGCAGGTGTATTTGCCCAATTTGTCACGAAGCTCTTTGGTTTTGACTCCATAAATGATAGGGTTGAGCATGGGGGGGACAAGGAAATAGAGGTTGGCCAAGATTATGTGAACACGGGGAGCAATTCCCTGACGGAATCGGTGGGTTAGGTTCAAGAAGAGGTTGGAAGCATAAGACATCAGCATCACACAGATGTGGGTTGTGCAGGTGTTGAGGGCTTTCTGGTGGGCTTTCTTGGAGGAGATTATGAGGACAGCCCTGATGATCAGACTGTAGGACAGGGCAATGAGCATCAGGTCTAACCCGATAAATCCAAATCCTAACTCCAAGCCATACATTCTGTTGACTGTGATGTCCCCACATGACATCTTTGCTATAGCCATGTGGTCGCAGTACGTATGGGGAAGAATGCGGTTGACACAGAATGGCTGCCTGATCAGGAGCAGGGGCATGGGCAGAATGAAGAGAACAGCTCTTATCAAACCCACAAGCCCTAGCTTAGCTATTCGTGCATTGGTGAGGATGGTGGCGTATCTCAGTGGGTTACATATGGTAACATAGCGATCGAAGGCCATTGTCACGAGCACGGCTGAGTGCATCATAGAGCCTGCGTGAAGGAAGAACATCTGGGTGAGGCAGCCACCCACAGTAATGCCTTTTAAACTGAACCAAAATATACACAGGTCCTTTGGCACGACGGAGGTAGATATGCTGATTTCTGTGAGCCCCAGCATGCAGAGAAGAAGGTACATCGGCTTGTGTAGGGTCTGCTCTTTGCCTACAACAAACAGAACCATGAAATTTCCCAACAGGCCGATAAAGTAGAACATAGAGAAAGGGATGGAAATCCAGATGTGGGCAGCTTCTAGGCCAGGGATGCCCATTAGGATGAATGTTGAAGGGTCAGAGGGGGTGAGGTTGAAAGCTGCCATGAGGTGGTCGAAGCATTGATCGGGCTCAGAAATGCTCAAGGTGCCTGTGAAGGGAGAGAAGCACAGTGAGGGGGGTTATGCACTTTATAACAATTAGTACAGTAAATATTTTATAGTTATTACCAATTTAGAAAGGGGGGTGAGCAGTGAGTTGGCAACATTTGCAAATGGCACCAGATTATTTAGGTTATAGTCAAATCCAGAAAAGTCCTGAGAGGGAGCTAACCAAGCCAGGTGAATGGACAGCATAATGGCAGATGAACTTCAAAGTCAATAACTGCAACGTGTATGACCATTGGAGGGAAAAACTCCTCAAACACCTGACAAGATTCTAATTTAACTGTATGAACTAAGGGCAGGGACCTGTGGGTCATTTTATACAGCTCTGGGAAACCCTGCTCACAGTACAAGCACAGACAGAAACTAAGCAAAACATTGGGATCCAGGAGGAGTGAGATGAGGAATCATACCGAAAATACAACACCATGAGATCAGTCAGTTTAACTTTCGCCCACCTCTTGACTTCTCTGTGTAGAACTGGGCACCCTTCTCACACAGGATATTGCAGAACTTCAGGGGCTCAGGCAAGGGCAATGAGAATGATGAAGGACCCAGGGAAACTCTCATAAAAGAGAGATTAAAAAGACTGGGATTGTTACATTACAAAGGAGATGAATAAGAGGGAACATGAGAAAAGTTTATAAAATATGGACTGGTAGATCGAGAATATATTCTCCCTGTCTCATAACACAAGATCAAGAGGATGTTCAATTAAACTGAAACGTGGCAAATTCAAAATAGATAAAAAGTATGCTTTGTTCACTCAATGCCTAATTAGATTGAGGAACTAATTGCCACAAGAGGTAATTGAGACCATTAGCTAAGCAAGAATCAGGAAGGTTTTGGATATTTACATGGATAGTGAGACTATCCAGTTACAATAATTACACCTTAATAAATATTTTGGAAAGCCGATAGGCCCACATGTTTCAGGGCACAAGACAATCTCTCACTGTTAGGTATTAGAGGTGAGACCCTCATGATGGTCAAGGCACCACCCCCCAGCCTCCTATTGCTGGGTTTCTTTCATCATCTACTACAGCACCTGGGGCTGTCATTGTCAGAGAGAGGACACTGGACTTGATGGACCATGGTTCTGATCCACGATGCAATTCCTATGTTGTAACGTAGCCAAGTTTCCACAATGGAAACATACATTGTCATGCGGGGGTATGACTTTCTGCTCAATAGAATGGGCAGGAAGGGAACAAGGGCCTTGGTATTTAGGGCTACAGGCCTGCTCCTCAGTTACTTCCCTTGTTTCTTTGGGTTAGACACTTTCTTGCAGGCACTGAGCTGTTTCTGAGACATAAATAACAGATTTTAACTGACAAGTGTAAGCTGAGACACGTGTCAGCAACTCAGCTGCTTACCCTTCTCATGCCTGAATATCGATGAAGTTTGAAGATGACATCAAAATTGGGTTGGGGGATCGTAAATAATGAAGAGGACAGGTCACTGATTCAGAGCAATCTGGATTGGTTGGTAAACTGGGTCGAAGCAAACAATATGTGTTCTAATTAGGGCTGTCAAGCAATTAAAAATTAATCACTATTAGTCAGGTGATTAATAGCACTGTTAAGCAATAATAGAATGCCATTTATTTAAATATTTTTGGATGTTTTCTACGTTTTCAAATATATTGATTGCAATTACAACAGAGAAATCAAAGTGCACAGTGCTCACTTTAAAATTGTTTTTGATTACAAGTATTTGCACTGTAAAAAAAAAAAGAAATTGTATTTTTCAATTCACCTAATACAAGTACTGTAGTGCAATCTCTTTGAACTTACAAATGTAGACTTATGTACAAAAGTGCATTCAAAAATAAAACAATGTCACATTTTAGAGCCTTCCAGTCCACTGAGTCCTACTTCTTGTTCAGCCAGTCGCTCAAACAAGTTTGTTTACATTTGCAGAAGATAATGCTTCCTGCTTCTTGTTTACAATGTCAACTGAAAGTGAGAACAGGCATTCTCATGGCACTGTTGTAGGCGGCATCACAAGATATTTACGTGCCAGTTGCGCTAAAGATTCATATGTCCCTTCATTCTTTAACCACCATTCCAGGGGACATGCATCCATGCTGATGACGGGTTCTGCTTGATAACAATCCAAAGCAGTGCAGACTGACACATGTTCATTTTCATGTTCTGAAATAGATGCCACCAGCAAAAAGATGGTTTTCTTTTTTGGTGGTTTGTGTTCTGTAGTTTCCACATTGGAGTTTTGCTCTTTTAAGACTTCTGAAAACATGCTTCACATCTCATCCCTCTCAGATTTTGGAAGGCACTTCAGATTCTTAAACCTTGGGTCAAGTGCTGTAGCTATCTTTAGAAATCTCATATTGGTACCACCTTTGCATTTTTTTCAAATCTGCAGTGAAAGTGTGCTTAAAATGAATAACATGTGCTGGGTCATAATCCAAGTCTGCTATAACATGGAATATATGGCAGAATGTGGGTAAAACAGAGCAGAGGTCAGACAATTCTCCCCCGAGGAGTTCAGTCACAAACTTAATTAATGCATTATTTTTTTAACGAGCATCATCATCATAGATGTATGTCCTCTGGAATGATGGCCGAAGCATGAAGGGGCGTACAAATATTTAGCAACAGAGAGTCCTGTGGCACCTTTAAGACTAACAGACGTATTGGAGCATAAGCTGGCATGTAAATACCTTGCAATGCTGGCTACAGAAGTACCATGCAAATGCCTGTTCTCACTTTCTGGTGACATTGTAAATAAGAAGAGGGCAGCATTATCTCCTGTAAATGTAAACAAACAAGAAGGACTGAGTGAACTTGTAGGCTCTGAAGTTTTACATTGTTTTGTTTTTGAGTGTAGTTATGTAACAAAACCAATCTGCATTTATAATTTGCACTTTCACGACAAAGAGACTGCACTGCAATACTTGTATGACGTGAATTGAAAAATACTATTTCTTTTGTGTATCATTTTTACAGTGAAAATATTTATTATAAAAATAAAATACACTTTGATTTCAATTACAACACAGAATACAATATATATGAAAATGTAGAAAAATATCCAAAATATTAAAAAATTTCAATTGGTATTCTATTGCTTAACAATGCGATTAAAACTGTGATTAATCATGATTCATATTTTTTAATCACGATTAATTTTTTGAGTTAATCTCGTGACGTTGTGCAGTCGATATGATTTTGTAAAAACATGATAATAAGTGAATATAATGTAATTGGAATATGCTTCATGCAAAAGGTATCACCACAAATCTTAGAATCTACTGAGTGTGATCATCCTATTTGTATAAATGTACCACTCTTGTATCTAAAACTAGAAATATAAAATATAACTCTGAGGGCCTATTGTAATTATGCAAAGTGTGGGCCATTAATGATGGTTTGGAATCTTGATGACTCCCATTAACCAGAGCCATTGTCTGCAGATGGCTGTATTTACCTGTGAGTCTTCCTGTATATGTGTGTGCTGGCAAGTGAGTAATGAAGCCTTGCAGTGACATGTGATCATGTCACCTGAACTGGAATCCATCTTTAACCTGGTGCTTTTCCAGTGAGGGGTGGGGGAACCCAGAGGGACAAAGGATTCCCGCCTTATGCAAAAGATATATAAAGGGGTGGAAGAGAACAGAGAGGGAGAGGAGCCATCATGAAGAATCCCCTAGCTATCACCTGAGCTGGAACAAGAGCTGTACCAGGGGAAAGAATTGTGCCCAGGCCTGGAAGGTGTCCAGTCTGAGAAAAAACTTACTGAAGCATCTCTGAGGGTGAGATTATCTGTATTCAGTTTGATTAGACATAGATTTGCGCATTTTATTTTATTTTGCTGGGTAACTTACTTTGTTCTGTCTGTTACTACTTGGAATCACTTAAATCCTACTTTCTGTATTTAATAAAATCACTTTCTACTTATTAATTAACTCAGAGTATGTATTAATACCTGGGGGAGCAAACAGCTGTGCATATCTCTCTATCAGTGTTATAGAGGGCGAACAATTTATGAGTTTACCCTGTATAAGCTTTATACAGGGTAAAACGGATTTATTTGGGTTTAGATCCCATTGGGAATTGGGCATCTGAGTGCTAAAGGCAAGCACACTTCTGTGAGCTGTTTTCAGGTAAACCTGCAGCTTTGGGACAGGTGATTCTGGAGCAGACGGGTGTGTCTGGCTTCAGGAAGACAGGGTGCTGGAGCCACCGAGCTGGCAGGGAGAACAGGAACAGAGGTAGCCTTTGCACATCAGTCGGCAGCTCCCAAGGGGGTTTCTGTGATCCAGCCCATCACACTCGTGACTTAACTGTGATTAATAGACAGCCCTAGTGCTAATATAGCTATGTAGATATCTACATCTAGGAACAAAGAATGTTGGCAATGCTCACACAATGTGGGACTCTTGTGGGAAGTGTGATGACTCAGAACAAAACTGGGGTGTTTGTGAAGGGATAATTAGCTAAACATGAACTCCCAATGTGACCCTGTGGCCAAAAGAGCCCATGTGATCCTTGGATGATAACAAGAGGAGACTCAAGGAGAGGTGGAGAAGTTATTTTACCTCCAAATTTGGCACGGGTGTGACAGGTGCTGGAATCCTGTGTCCAGTTCTGGTGTCCACGATTAAAGATGGATGTTGATACACTGAAGAGGGTTCAGAGAAGAGTCACACGAATTATTAAAAGATTAGAAATCCTGTCTTATAGAGATAGACTCAAAGATCTCAATCTATTTAATTTAACAACGATGGTTAATGGTTAACTTGATAACACTCAGTAAGTATCTACACGGGGAACCAATATTTAATAATAGGCTTTTTAGCCAGACCCCAGGCAATGAACATAGTCCAATACATTATTTAATTAAGAAATTGCCTCAAGACTTTGTGGGTGTTTGCTAGAAGAATTTTGCTAAATGGACAACAGGTACAAGGGAAGGCATATAAGAAAGGGATCCACCTGTGAATGTTCAGACTGAGTGATTGAGTGTTATTGTTACTTCCAAGTTTGCTGTTCAAATTACTGGTTCATGGCAGGGACCGTTTGAGATAGTGAGGTATGTGGGCCCCATAGACTATGAGGAGCAGCACACAGAGAAGAAAAAGGAGACTCAGATAAGAACATCAGAATGGCCATACTGGGTGAAACCAATGGTCCATCTAGTCCAGTATCCTGACACGGGCCAATGCCAAATTCTTCACAGGGAAAGAACAGAACAGGGCTATTATCGAGGGATCCATCTACAGTTGTCTAGTCCCATCACCTGGCATTCAGAGTCTAGGGAAACCCAGAACATGGGATTGTGTCCCTAAACATCTTGGTTAACAGCTATTGATGCTCCTATCCTCCATGAATTTATCTAGTTCTTTTTGAACCCCATTATACTAACATTCTGTCAGATTTTTTGTTTGCTACTGCACACTGAACAGATGTTTTCAGAGAATTGTCTACGATAACCCCAAGATATCTTTCTTGAATGGTAACAGCTAATGTAGACCCCATCATTTTATACATATAGTTGGGATTATGTTTTCTAATGTTCTTTAGTGCTATCATTTGAATCTTTTAAAAGCCTAGGAGGGGATCTTCCTCATAACCTCATTGTGCCACTGCAGCCCATGTTATTCAAAGTTGTATGATTATGATACAATTATGACATAATTGTGATATATTTTGTACAAGATATGTCTTGTCAGATGTCATTGGGAAATTTGTGATTTGCTGAAAAGGATTATCCTATTTGTGTGTATGTAGCATTTTTGTATCTGAAGTTATGAATATTGACTATGTATCTGTATTTCAAATGTAGTAACACCCACTAGGCAAAATCCTTCCAATCTAGACAGCTGGTTGTGAAAGGCCTATTCAGTGTAATGGGCCACTAGGGGAAACAATAGGCCTTAGGAGAATCTTATCCCCCACCTGGTGAACCTTCCTGAGAACACTCAAGACAGCCTATGGATAATGGCTATTATGACTGAGCAGCGCAGGCTAGGGTATTTGACCAGATCACATGACACTGAACTCCATTTTGGGTATACCCTCCGGATGCCAAATTAGGCCCCCGGGCATCTGTGAGGCAAACATGGGGGAGGGACTGTAGCCCTAACAAAAGATCCAGATATAGCAGTTGTTTGATTCCTTTGCCAGTGTGTTCATATCCCAGCATGGCACAACTACCTAAAATACTACCACACTGAAATGGTCACAGGGCAACAGATCAGGCAAACTCCATGGTTGTTCCCTCGTGAAATGTGGGATACCATGTGAGATGAACTCCAGGTCATTTTGGCCCTGGGAGTGGTGAAGTGAGAAGAGAAGTCCCATTGGACTAGTTCTGATGCAGGATAACACAACCCGTTTCTCCATCGAGTTCTGAAAGATCAACACAGTATTGAAATTTGATGCTTTACAGATGCAGAGAGTAGACGAACTATTAGAACAGTTTGAGCTGCCAGATATCTATCCACTTTAGATCTCACAAAAGGGATACCTTTGATGCCAGAATCCTGGCAGAAGAAAGCCTTTCCCATGCCCTTTGGCCTGCATTAATTCAGGATCACGTCATTTGGCCTCCTTAGGGTGGCAGTGCCTTTTCAGAGGCTAATTTACTGGATATTACAACTGCTTGGGCGGGATGTATCGATATGCTATTATGATAAATTGAAAATGGTTTTTGGTCCTGTATCTTGTGGCAGCATTCCCACACATAGTGCAGATGGCAGTACATTACACACAGAAAAGAAAGCCACCATCAATTGCTAGGCTTAACTGTCTGGAAGACTCAGTTTGCCCTGACAAAATGAGCCCCTGGTATCGGCAAATCATTTCTTCACTCCCAAGGGAGGCTCTCAAGCTGGAGTTCTCCATGGTCTATTTTCTGCTCTTCCCGCTGCTCATGGAGCCAAGGGAATTGTCTGGGAGTCCAGCCAACCTGAGAGTCTGCAGGGACTGTGCAGGGGAATCATAAAGGTCACTGTCCAGCACGCTGAGTGTCAGACATGTGAGATTCATACACTGATTCTCAGGGCTCTGCCTTCCTGTCGCCATAAGGAGATTTCCTCTCTCTGTTGAGCGGGATTTCGGTGAGTTGCCTGTTTCTGCATTAAAGTTAGTGCTAAGGGCTCAGGAAGAGTTCCAGGGTTCAAGTCAAGAACCATCTGGGCAGGAATTCACCAGGACAGCGACTTGAACTGTTTAGTATTGTCAGAAATACCAAGGGATTTACCTGGTAACATTGGAGCTACAAATGCCTTGGAAATAGTTTAGAAAAAATATTTGTTTTTAAGATCAGTTCCCTGTGTCTTACTCTGTCCTTCTATCTGTCTCAGTAGCTTCCTTTTTGGGGTTTATGTGGATTTTCCTCTGGTGCGCTCAATTTTTCATATTCAGGAACTTCACTGTCCTGTTAAGAACTGCAGCCAAAACCTCTGCAGCAGGCATCTGTGTGACCAGAGAGTTCACAAGAAGAATGTGCCACACACTGGCCCCAGAAAGGCAGTTCAAGCTGATCTCTCCCTTTTCCCTGGTGCAGGCAGACAGTGAGATTAACCTAGTCTGAGGAGCTATTTCTGTGAGCTGTCGCTGTGGGGTCTGGAACATGGTTTTGGTCCTGGGTGAGGGGTATCACTGTGTGGAAGGGCTGTATGTTGTGGGGGTGGGGGGCCCATATGAACAAGCGGGCAGCACTGAGGGTTATTGGGGTGGGGAGAGGGGTGTACACGGATAGGTAGAAAGCTCAGAGGATTGGGGGGCAACCAGGGAGGTTTATGCAGAGAATCAGTTAGCACTGAGGGTGTCGGGCAGGCAGGGGATGTCTACGGACAGGCAGGTACTACTTGGGGTTTTGAGTCAGGCAGGGCATACATATATAGGGTGGTAGGGCTGAGGGTTGTGGGGGCAGGGAGGGGATGTACAGGTACAGGAGAGCAGTACTGGGAGTTCTGGGTGTGCGGAGTGGCATGTACCTGGACAGGCGGGTAGTGCTGGAGGTTGTGTGAGTAGGCAGGGGTATACATGGACAGGCGAGCAATGCTGGGGAACGTGGAGGCAAGCAGGGGGTGTACATGGACAGGCGGGCAGAGCTGGGGGTTGTGGGGCTAGCAGAGGGGTGTAGATAGACTGGCAGGCAGTGCTGGGGTTTGTGAGGCAGCCAGGGGGTACATGGAGAGGTGGGACGTGCTGGGGGTTGCGGAGGCTGGGAGCAGCATGTACACGGAAAGGGGGCAGTGATGCTGAACTTAAATTTGTCGCTGTGATTGTTGGTCCAAGGCCAGCGCTGGGTCATTTCCTGGCCCCGAGTGTATTGGTGGGGGGGGTCTCAGGTTCTCTTTGCCCTGCCAAGCCACAGAACTGCAGACTGGGTGTCACAACCTTTACTTAATTTTGTTTCCAATTGTAGTTCTTGAATGTTAATTATGTAACGTCCGGCATTTCACTGGTGGAAAGAACCATTGATCTTTGTTCCTCAGCTGCTTCAATCTCCCATCATATTCTGACCCCCTGTCTGTACCCTCCTTCCCCATCCCAGGCTGCCCCGATTACAACAGCATGCTGGTCACCAATGTTATCTCCATGCTCGCCAGTCATTCCTCTCTCCCACAACCTCCGAGCTGCCCCACACTCCCCACAGCTCTTCCTCTGCAGGGGGTGAGGTGCCTCCCATCACACTTGCTCCCTTGGCCGGGGGAGATCAGTGACTCTGTCTCACCTGTGAGAAATCTCACACACAACACCTGTGCTGCTTCCCTTGGAGCATCCATACACTGCATGCTGCTTCGGGGGGTTGCTATTCAGGAACCATTTGCGAGCTGAGAAGTTTGCACATTATATAACGAGAGCGGGCAACTCTGGGACATGTGAGGGCCTAGATAAATAGAGCTGCCATGTGCAGGAGACACAGGCACTGAAACAGTGGGCCCCTGGAACACAGACGATCAACCCAGGATGCTCTGGGACCATTTGCTAGCCATCTCTGTTAGCCATTTTTGGCAAGGATTGTACATTCATTTCTCAGTGCGGAGACTTTGCAGGCTCTAGTCATTATTTTTCTCACCTAAAACGTTCATCCATGCAGTGTCACGGGCTCCCTTAGCCTCAAGAAATACACACCCAGTGTAAGATTTTCAAGGCGCTACAATCACATGATAATTTCTCCTCATAGGGCTAAATTCAACACGGTCATGAATAGAAAAAAAGGCATGAGCTTGCAGGCAAAATGCCTCCAGCTGACTCTGGACATTTTCATAGATTCCAAGCCTAGAAGGGACCATTGTGATCACCTGGTCTGATTTCCTGTAGGGTACAGGCCAGAGAAATTCCTGAAAATTATTCCTAGAGCAGATCTTTTAGAGGAACAACCAACTGTTAAACTATTGTTAAACTATTTATTGTTAAACTAAATAGATAGAGCTCCTTGAGTCTACCACTATAAGTTTTCTCATATCCACTCTTATTCATCTCCTTTGTAAGGTAACTATCCCAGTCTTTTCAATCTCTCTCTTAAGAGAGTTTCCCAGGGTCCTTCATCATTCTCATTGCCCTTGTCTGAACCCCTCTAACTCTTCAATATCCTGTGTGAGAACGGTGCCCAGTACTACACAGAAGAGTCCAGAGGAGGGTGAAATATTAACTGGCTGATCTCATGGTCCAGCTCCCTGTCCTGAGCTCATACAGTTAAATTAGAACCTTGTTAGGTGTTGAGGAGAACAAGCTTTTCCCTCCAATGGACATACACGTGGCAGTTTTTGACATCAAAGTTCATCTGGCATCATGCTGCCCATTCACTTGCTGGTTAGCTCCCACTGAGGACTTATCTGGACTTGCATATGACCTAAATAAACTGGTTCCATCCGCAAATGTTCCCACCTCACTGCTCAAGCCCTTTCTAGATTGTTAATAACTATAAAATAGTTACTGTCCTATTTGTTATAAAGTGTATGACCCCCTCGCTGTGTTTATCTCCCTTCACAGGCACCTTGAGCTTTTCTGAGCCTGACTGACGCATCAACCATCTCATGGCAGCTTTCAACCTCACCCCCTCTGACCCTTCAACATTCATCCTAATGGGCATCCCTGGGCTGGAAGCTGCCCACATCTGGATTTCCATCCCTTTCTCTATGTTCTACATTATCGGCCTGTTGGGAAATTTCACTGTTCTGTTTGTTATAGGCAAAGAGCAGACACTGCACAAGCCGATGTACCTGCTGCTCTGCATGCTGGGGCTCACAGAAATCAGCATATCTACCTCCGTCGTGCCAAAGGCACTGTGTATATTTTGCTTCAATTTGAAGGGCATTACTGTGGGTGGCTGCCTCACCCAGATGTTCTTCCTTCACGCAGGCTCTATGATGCACTCAGCCGTGCTCGTGACAATGGCCTTCGATCGCTATGTTGCCATATGTAACCCTCTGAGATATGCCACCATCCTCACCAATGCACGAATAGCTAAGCTAGGGCTCGTGGGTTTGACAAGAGCTGTTCTCTTCATTCTGCCCATGCCCCTGCTCCTGATCAGGCAGCCATTCTGTGTCAACCACATTATTCCCCATACGTACTGCGACCACATGGCTATAGCAAAGATGTCATGTGGAGACATCACAGTCAATAGGATGTATGGCGTGGTGGTAGCCTTTGTATTCATCGGGTCAGACCTAATGCTCATTGCCCTGTCCTATGGTCTGATCATCAGGGCTGTCCTCAGGATCTCCTCTAAGAAAGCCCACCAGAAAGCCCTCAACACCTGCACTGCCCACATCTGCGTGATGCTGATGTCTTATCCTTTCTTCTTCTTCTCCACTCTGACACATCGGTTCGGTCAGGGCATCGCTCCCTACTTTCACATCATATTGGCCAACCTGTATTGCCTAATTCCCCCCATGCTGAACCCTATCATTTATGGGGCCAAAACCAAAGAGCTTCGTGACAAAGTGGGCAAATACACCTGCAGAGTGTGATCACCTGGGTCCACTGACTTTAAACCTGTGTGACAAGAGTGGGAAAGGATATCTCCTTGTTAATCAAGGTTGCTTTGTCCCAGTTTGGCTGAGCTCAGTATTGTAGAAGTTCAGAGTTTCAAAAGTTCCTCACATCTAAGAACGTATTACTCCATCACCAAGGACTGCTCTCTCCATTGCTGAGTTCCCTCTCTCTGACCATCACCTGACCTCTTTCAGTGTCACCCATCATCCCCCACCTCCACCCATCCTGTCATTTCACCTTTCCGTGACTTCCAGAACACGAGAAGATAGTACTGCTTTGTGAAGCAATGTGGCTTTGCATTAGACCCTGTGTGAACAGGGTTCTTGATCAGTTTGATGAATTGAAGCTACACTTTCTGATAGCCAAAGACAAAGAAAGCAACTACAATGCTGAACTTCTTTATCATATGTATAGTGATCCAGTGAGCACAATTCACCTGATTTTTCTATGTCTAATCCTTTAGGAAGACTGGAGGATAAACCAAATGTTTCCATTGGAAAGTGCTAATACAGGAAAGCTGCTGCAGGAATTGAGGACATTGTACTAAACTTATTGGTGAGAGATGTGAAACTGTGTGTTTTTGAGAACTGGACTCTGTTACCCTGGATATGGGGGCGTGTAGCACAGAATGTGATCAAGCCAGTTGCAACCATATGTTGTGCACTCAGCCACTATGAATTAATAAAATAGAACACAACATAGTTTAGGGTTAATTGGAAAGCAGGCTTTTAGATGCAAAGTCAAAATCTAGGTGGCAGGTTCTACTAATCAGAATGGGAGGAGGGGAAAGAGAAGTAAATAAGTGAGAATGAAAAATGGTAAATGGATGGAAACCTTGAGTGTAGTTGCCTCTGATATTAGAAGTTTATTGAAAGTTAGGAAAAGTGATGATCCAGTAGTGGACACTATGACCAATGCGTTTTGTAGAAGTTATAAAAGATTAGCTAATACGGCATACTTTGTAGAAGTCCTCTGAAACCATCTTGAGAAATGTTTTTCCTGACATCCTTTCTCCCTGGTTGGTGAGCAACTGGCCACTGTGAACCTGCTGTTAATTACTCAATACCATTCCAGATGTTAGGTTACTATCTGGGATGTTCTAAGCCTATTGTGTATGTCTGTGTGTGCTTAAATCTAATAAACTGAAGTGCTGGCCAAGAGCATGCTGACTTGCATTTAATCCTTTATGAGACAAAATTGCTGTGTTCCCATTGATTTATTCCTGAGACCGCCCAGAGTGAAATACTTAAGTTGCCCCTGCTGTGGGTTCTTAAAACCCCAGGTAACAGACTGCTGTGTTAAATTATGACATCACCTTGGAGTTAAATAATTTACTGCTTTGCACAGTTGAATTTGGAGTCATTTCATCTGGAACTTTCAAAATACACACTAACCATTCCCATTGTCGAAGACGTCAAAAGTAGGTGTCGAGATATCATCTTGGAGTTTGTAAAACAGATGAAACAGAGATTGCCATCAAATGTCCAGGTTATAAAACCACTTGCAGTACTAAATCCTTCACGACCTAGATTGGCTGATATCTCATTTGTGCCATTGCTTTGTGGCGACCTTGAACAGTTGGAGCAGCGGTGGGGAGGTTTGCCTATGGTTCACTGGCCTCATATTCAGAACAACCAAGTAGTGCAGATTTGGGTTGAAGGTCTTGAACACATGGATGCCTCTGTGGACAAAGTCTGTGGACAAAGAACTTGCCTTGTTTGCTTTTTCATTGTTGTTCCTATCTTTTAGCAACGCTAAAGTTGAAAGACTGTTTTCTCAGATGAACTTGATAAAAACAAACCTGTGCTACCAGATGCAAGAGGAACTTTTAGAAAACATTCTTCATGTTAGGGTGGACATGCAACAACACAAAATCTGTTGTGAACAGTTTCCACCAAAGAAATGATTGCACTGGTCACTGCTGACATGTATGACCAGCAGCAGAAGCATTCTACTTCTGATGAAGACAGTTATGAGGAAATGTTGCCTTTTAGAGACTATCAGTAACAAACTAATTAACTCAAAATATGGACATTGACTACCATCATTGAATGGAATTAGAAATAAATAATATTATTGCTGATTTTACACTACATACATTTTGGGCATATTTGAGCTATTTTTAACACCGTTATTCACCCATTTTTCTTTGAAACACCTGCCAACCCTCAATTAGGATACAAGTACTAGCATTGGGGGGCTGATTTTGAATATGATTGTCATCTCATAGCTTTGTTGCTAATATGGATGAACTCCTGCTTGGGCTTGTTGCTTTTTTTAAACCTAATCTGTACTAGGTATCTAACAAAAGCTTTCATTTGTTACTTGTATACACAAATATGTTAATTAAAAAAAACTTCTTTCAAGAAATAATATTGAGCTACTTTTAGGTTGGTTTTGAAGTGATTTGGGCCTACTACTGCAGTAGAAATCTGGCAAACCACCAGCCAGAAACACAAGGGCCAGAGAAGCAGTCCCGAATTTGGAGTTTGGCTGGATGCAGAGCAGCAGTGCTGAGGCAGAGCTGGGGAGCTGCAGCTGGAGCAGACCAGAACTGGGAGCTGAGTCGGCACAGACCAGCTCTACCAATGGGGAGCCAGTGCCCAGTTACAGCAGGGAGCTGCGGGGCCAGAGCCAGAATAGTGGACACTGCCCGTGCCACAATAGCACAGCAGCCAAGCATGATGAGCAGCTGGGGAGACCAAGGTGGGGCAATGGGCAGAGGCCCCAGCACTGGGAGACGTCATCAAAGAAGGGGGCCTTGAAGGCTGGACTCAGAACGGGGGACAGGAATCTGATAGAAGGGCAGATGCTGGGGAGAAGGGTCCTGCCACCTAGAGCCTGAGTGCGTGTGGCCACTGCCAAGGCAAGTGTGTGACCCATGGTATCATCGCAGCACAGCCAAGGCCTGGTCAGGAGGCTTGGGGTGTGTGAAGAACAGACTGCGAACATTCCTTTCATCCCAGAGACAGCTGTTTCTGATGTCCCCATGCCCACAGAATGGGGTTCCTTGTTCCTTGTTTCCTTGTTTCCGTGAACCTATCCCATTTTTTCTAATAAATTATATTTGTTTTTAACTTAATGCAGTGATCAGTGGGTCAGTGAAGCATCTGGTGTGAAGAGAGCACCCCAGAGTGGGACACCCTAGCCCCTGTTCTAGGTGACCATGATGAGAATGGGGGTTCAGCTTCCCAGGAATCCTGGGCCCAGCTGTGTCACCCTTATGAGGTCTCTGCCACACAGGAGAGTGGAAGGGGAGTCTTTGAGGTGAGGAAGACCTCTGGGTAAAGGGAGTGGGGACTCAGACCCTTTCACTAGCCAATACCCCTCGGGTAGTGAAGAAGCCAGGAAAGTTCCCCAAAATAGTTCCCCACTTACATTAGGGAACTGGGACAACCTGATGGGTTGGATTTTAGTGATGTATAAAGAGATGTGTAACTTGTGAAATCTTCATATAAATGATAAAAGCTGAAATGTGTAACTTTAGGGAGCACACTTTCTGCGTAAGGTGAATGTAACGTCACTGCACGAGACGGCTTCCCAGAGACTGGTATCGTATAAAACCTTTTCCCTCTACTATTTTAAACGATTAATATTAATATTTCCTCTACTCCACCCAGACCCCCCCTCCCCTGAGGCCCCTACCACCTGCTGCTCGCCAGCGAAACACAGAATCACATTTAAAAGTGTCCTCCTGGCCCCCTGGGTTCCAGCCCCCTGAGCTGAGTCGCTCCAGTAGCAACAGGCAGAGCAGCAGGAGGAATCCCACAGCTGGGTCAGGTATTGGAGCCAGACATCAACCAAAGAGCCAATGCCAGAGGTGATTAATTGGTGCAAAGTCCAAAGAAGGAGGGAAAGCAAACTAGGGACACTAGAATAAGCAAAGTTGTGTCTTGGTCTTTCTCATTGACATCGGAATATAACAAGACATTTTCATTTTTAGAGTACAGTGAGAAGGCAGGTGCAGTTTTCTGCTTTCCTTGCAGACAGTTTTCCAGTGGTTTGAAAGATCCTGCATTCACCAAAAAGGAGTAAGAGACTGGAAAAATATAGGGAAAAAGCTTCAGAAACATTCAATCTCCCATACATAAGCAGTGTCCTGAAAGGTGGCATTTATTCAAACAGTCAAAAGAAGTGGGCTCTGTAGTGACACAGTTGTCAAATTCAGACTATGCTGCAAGAATCCCCAATGCACTGCTTTACTTGGCTAACCAAGGAATTGCACTGCAGGGACAGGAAGAGAGAGAAGAATCAGCAAACCGTGGAAACTTTCTGGAATTATTCAAGTTGTTTTCACAGTATGATGAACCATTCACAAAAAAACAACAAGAAACAAAGAAAAAAAAATGGAGTGGTACATTCAATCTCACCAGCCACTCAACTCAAAACGAGCTTTAACAATTTGCTCCTGATATTATGAAAAGCATAATCATTCAGAAAGTTCATGATAATGGGTTTTGTACTGGTCTTGTTGGCAAAGCACACAGTTTTAAACAAGGATAAATGACAGTCTGTGTGAGAGACAGAAAATCTGGAAATAAAGGAACGATTTCTAGGATTTATTGATTGCTTTGAGCATGGGGATGCTGGTGCCATCTATCACAGCATTAAATGTTTTTACAAGCATCGTGGACTGCAAACTTGCTGGTCGTCGCATAGTGTTATGATGGGGCCACTGTCATGGCAGGTCATGTAACTGGAGTACCTCCAAAACTGCTGCAAGATAATCCCCCCCGCTATATATGTACACTGCATGGCTCATGAGAATTGTATTTGGTTTTATCTGAGGCATACAAAGTAAGCAGGATAGCAACATGATGTTTTTTACACTCTAGAGGGCTTGTTTACCTTCTTTTCACAGACGGGCACACACCATGCTTACTTGGAGGCCCAGACGACGATTGGAGTGAAACTGAAATTGTCCAGTTGAAGTGACACGAGATGGTCATCCAGATGGAAAAATGCATCTCTTGCACAGAACTCCATGAGAGCACTTCTCAGCAGCTCGTTGGGATGGTCAGAGCCTCCCTACCAAAGATGTATTGGATAATTTGGTTTGTTGAAGAATGGGCAGAATATACATTTTTGTATGTGCTTGGTCTTTCTTGACCATGTTCTTAGTATGGTTCATGTAGCATGCAAAGCTCTGCGGAAACAAGGCACGATACTTTCTCAGGTCTGCAGTGTGCAGCGGGGAACTGTCCAAGCGTTAGAACGTACGCCACCTAGTGCTAAGCAGGATGCTCTTTTGGAAAGTTCTGTGAGCTGCATGATGTCCCTGTTACCCCTGGTGTAGAGGAAGAGTAACGCTCACAAACAACCTCTGGGGGAAAAATCCCTTCCTTGGCTGTACAGTTCTTACAAGTACTTTGAGAGAATGAGAATATCAGCCAGCTAAAAATGAGAGGGCTAAAGGAAAATGGGGCAGACAGCTGTATTTTCCTGTGTTGGACGCACTGTTAGGTGATTGTAATCACAGGTTTTCATCCCAGTCAATGGAAACAGCTAAAAGTGCAGGTGCAGGACTAAAATGTGACCAGGGGGCACTGATGGACTGCTCAGTAAATATTCAAGTGCCCTTTGAATCAATTAGAAACTTCCTTGCACAGAGATGGAGGGACTCAGCGAGTGGTGGGGTCTCAGGCGTGCAGGTGTGGAGGGACTTGGTGGGCAGCGGGTGGTGGGCCTTGGGGTACAGGAGGTGGAGGAGAGGAGGTAGGAACTCAGCTAATGGTGGGCGGTGGGGGTCCTGGGTGTGGGGTTTGACAGCAGAGGGCAGGGGGGCATAGCAGAAGGGAGATGGAACAGGGGGCAAGGGCCATGGTCCGGGCGCCAGGGGAGCTTTCCGTGCTTGCGCCAGCCTCCCGAAATGCCAGAACCATGCACCACCCATGCCGCCTTTTCATTCCCAGCTGTCAGAGGGCCCTGGGTCAAAGCACGGTGCGCTGGAATGGCCTGGACTCTCCTACCAACAACCCCCTGCATGTCACAGGCCTAAGCCCACACTACTAGTCGGCACTCCCCTGCCAACCAACTCGGAAGAATAGCCGTCAAAAGGTGAAAGACTTGCCAACTCAGAAATATTTTTCAAAGTGAACACATTTTACACGTGTCTCAATATGCACAGCTTTCCAATCGCTTTCAAAGCTTACAGGTAGGTGCCGATCAATAGAGCATCATTCAGCCAAACACGCTTAATTCTGCAAGTGACGAGGATTTGTATGAAGGAGCTGAAAAACCAGCCAATCGTTCCAAAACACATTTCGTGTTCTTTTCCTGGATAGTTGCTTTCATTCAGATCTGCTTAGAGAAGCGGTTCTCAAACTATGGGAGGTGTGGGAATGTGTAAAGGGAGGCTCAATCTGTGTGGGGTGACAGCGAGAGCCTGGGGTGACAGCGGGAGATGCAGCCTCATGGGGCTCTTCAGGGCTTTACACTAGTCCCGCGCAGGGTCTCTTGGCAACTGTGACATGTCATATGTCAGTTGTGTGGTTCCCCCTCCAGTACTTAAAAAGAAACTTAAAACGATTATCAGCAGCACTTACAGTGAAAAACAGCTTACATAGGTTGTTTTATGACAACGGGAGAGAAGCGTACTGTGACGGGTTGGATCACAGAAATCCCCTTGGGAGCTGCCTCTGTTCCTGTTTTCCCTGCCAGCTCAAGACTCCAGCACCCTGTCTTGCTGAAGCCAGACACACCCGTCTGCTCCAACACAGACCCAGGGTCTGAATTACTTGCCCCAAAGCTGCAGGTTTACCTGAAAACAGCTCACAGAAGTGTGCTTGTCTTTAGCACTCAGATGCCCAACTCCCAATGGGGTCTAAACACAAATAAATCCATTTTACCCTGTATAAAGCTTATACAGGGTAAACTCATAAATTGTTCGCCCTCTATAACACTGATAGAGAGATATGCACAGTTGTTTGCTCCCCCAGGTATTAATACATACTCTGAGTTAATTAATAAGTAGAAAGTGATTTTATTAAATACAGAAAGTAGGATTTAAGTGATTCCAAGTAGTAACAGACAGAACAAAGTAAGTTACCCAGCAAAATAAAATAAAATGCGCAAATCTATGTCTAATCAAACTGAATACAGATAATCTCACCCTCAGAGATGCTTCAGTAAGTTTTTTCTCAGACTGGACACCTTCCAGGCCTGGGCACAATTCTTTCCCCTGGTACAGCTCTTGTTCCAGCTCAGGTGATAGCTAGGGGATTCTTCATGATGGCT